>WBZZ01001505.1:57500-60000 GCA_019918135.1 Paulinella micropora
GTCATTTTCTTTTCTCTTGCCTAGTGTCTGTTTTCCTTTTTCCCTTCCTTCCTGTCTTCGTATTATTCTTTCTTCCCTTTGACAATTCAAGTACATATTATGCATATGCTTACATACTACACATGTAGGTGGGGACGTGTGGCCCGCTGCTGCCTGCAGGGTTCGACCCGACGGCCTGCCGTGAGCCCGGAGTGATCTACAGAAGGTCTTCGCTGTGCCTGCAAGACGGCCCTCGGCCTGGCCTGGACATCGTCTCGCAGAGCCAGGTAGGCAACGGCACTCTCTGTCATTACACGCTGCTACTACAAGCGTATGAAGACCACCAGAAGTACGGGGGGCCCTCGACCCGCTGCGACGAAGTCTGGGCCACAGTGGTAAGTACATACAAAAGTACATACGTACATAGATACATACATGCATACACACATGCTTACATACATGCTTACATACATGCTTACATACATATATACATACGTCGCATATTTACTATTAGCATACATGTATACGTACATACATATAGAACATCCGCGACTACGTCTCTACTCCCGACCCCGGCGCCTTCGTCACCAACACCACGCTCATGAACTACGGAGAGGCCCAGTACAATTTCACCGTGCAGGGCCCGTCCTTGGTCTGCCCTTTGACGAGGCAGATCGAGTTCGACCTGCTGTACGAGCAGAAGCCGCCGCCGACGGCGTCGTCTGGCAACACTAGCTCGCGAGGGGCGCGGTCCGGTCTGGTAGACAATATTACAAACAAACACACACACACACACACACACGCATACATACATACATACATGCATACATACAAACATGCATGCATGCATAAATACATATCATGCATGCATGCATGCCTATACACGTACATTATACTCATATACATACATACATACATGTAAATATACTGTTTATATACATCCGCAAGTACACACACATACACACATAGATATATGTATGCATACATGTATGTAGGTGTATCAGGGGATCCAATTGATGATCGTGAATGGCAGCAAGCAGAGGGCGCCGTTGTTCATCTCAGAGTCTGGTTGTTGTTGTCGTGCTTATTCTTTCTATTATGGCTGTCGTGGTTATTCTTTCTATTATGGCTGTTGTTGTGGCTCTTTTGTTGGTGTTGGTGTTGCTGTCAAGTATCTTTGCTTATGTTATTGTCGGTGTATGCATGTGCGTATTGTGTAGCTACTTACCTATCTATCTATCTACCTATGTATATGCATGTATGTATGTATGTATGTATGTATGTATGTGCATATGTATGTATGTATGTATGTATGTATGTACATATGTACATATGTATGTATGTATGTATGTATGTATGTATTAATTCCTAATCTATAGATGGCTACCTGCCCTGGCTGATCTTGCGCGACCCGCCTGGTGACATGAGTTTTTGCAAGTGGTCCACCGCAAGCGATCTGAGCTTTACCATAACCATGACCGCAGATAAAGTAAGTGCATATATACGCAAATTATACACTCACAACATAAGTAGACACAAAATCTGCTATCCATCGCTTCTGTAAAGTATGTACATGCATACGTACATAACACATATACATGCATACATGCATACATGCATACATACAGGCTACGGCGTACAAAGGCAACGCCAAAATCCTCGTGAATTTCAACTTAGGGACTTCCGCTGGCTGGTAATAATATGCATGATATTTATATATATATATATATATGTGTGTGTGTGTGTGTGTGTGTGTGTGTTTGTGTGTGTGTGTTTGTGTGTGTGTGTGTGTCTGTATATATGTATATAATTCTACATAGGTACATTATGCATGCTTGTATCCATGGATATTTATGTATGCATGTAAAATAAAAACCCTTATGTATGTATGTATGTATGTAGGTGGGTAGGTAGGTAGGTAGGTAATATATGTATATATGTAAGTATGTAAAATTGTATGTACAAGGTGGGCGGCGTACTTCGGCACCACATGTAAAATAAAAACCGTTATGTATGTATGTATGTATGTATGTATGTATGTATGTAGGTATAGGTAGGTAAAATATATGTAAGTATGTAAAATTGTATGTACAAGGTGGGCTGCGTACTTCGGCACCACGACCGTCGCCTTCGAAAAGGAGAGTTTGGCACTAACCTATTCCAGCGATGGTTTGTCTGTACGTATGTATGTATGTACATACATTATAGGCTGTGCACAGCCACACATTCCCACGCTGAAGTACTTATTTATGCACTTACAGACTAACATACTGGCTTACTCACTTACTTACGCTTATGATTACTTACTTATTGGCCTAGCTACTCGTAGTTACTTGCTTCCTTGCTTACTTACTTCTTACTGCGCTCTTTGACCTGACCTTTCTTGATCAATACTAGAGCTACGATATTTCTGAAAGCATTTCAAGGCCCAGCATGGGCTTTCATATGACATGCCCAGGATTGTCATAATCAAATAGTGAGTCAGAAAAATAAAATCAAACTTAGATGATTTGAGAACTTG
>WBZZ01001505.1:80000-107500 GCA_019918135.1 Paulinella micropora
TACCCTACGCGTCTTTGCCGGTACCAAAATGAATGGCTGAGAATGTTCCAAGGCTCTAAGAGTTGTGCCAGCAGGGTTATGCCGGTTACCTTCTGCAAATGAACGTACCCTTTCGACTGTGGAAAGGGGGTGGAGGAGGGGGCAGGGTCTGGGGGGCACCCCACCACAGCTGGGCCATTGTACGTACTCGGGCCCCCGGGTACTCAGCTCGGCAATTGTACGTATCCGAAGCGAATTTGCCGGCACCAAAATGAATGGCTGAGAATGCTCCAAGGCTCCTACTATGGTCCCAGAAGAGTTGAGAGGCTGATATTTAGATTCTCGCAACCTCCGGACACGCTAGGCAGTAACCCGGTTGAAAATAGAGATTTTCGAAGATTCTGGCAAAGTAGTGCAAAATTAATGGCTGAGAATGCTCCAAGGCTTTAAGAGTTGTGCCAAAAGTGTTGAGAGGCTGATTTTTTGTGATTTTGCATGCTTAACACGAGCTCTTTGTTGGGGTATAAAATTCGAATGTAATGACAAAGTAGTGCCAAAATGAAGGGCTGAGATTGCTCGAAGAAGGCTGTAAAAGTTGTGCATGTGAGAATGAGAGGAAAAGGGACGTAGGGAAGACCGGGGGGGGGGGGGGGGGGGGCGAAGTGCACCGCAAACCATCCTTTCAGGAGTTGGCGCAGCCCGTAGTAGTAGTGGTAGTAGTTCTAACAATAATAATAATAATAACAATAATAATAATAATAATAATAATAATAATAATAGTGCTTCTAAGTCAATGGCGAATGCATTTCTGCACATGTGCCTCCATCGTCTCACCCGCGAGGGGAGTACGAAGATTTGACGATAGGCTCTACTGACACCCCCGCAAGGCAGCTCCAAGCCTTCCAGACAGACCAATACTTTCAAAGAAAATATCCTTTGAAAATACTGGCACCGACGGGAATCGAACTGGCGACAGGTCCCAGATGGTAGACCTTAACCACTGGGCTATCGCGGTGCCACTAATAATAATAATAATAATAATAATAATAATAATAATAATAATAATAATAATAATAATAATAATAACAATAATAATAATAATAATAATAATAATAATAATAATAATAATAATAATAATAATAATAATAATAATAATAATAATAATAATAATATGCTTCCTCAGACATATGCCTCCTCAGACTATGGCATCAGATGCAGATCCTGGACATGTGCCTCCATAATAATAATAATAATAATAATAATAATAATAATAATAATAATAATAGTGTATCTCCTGCCAATTGCTGAGCCAAAAGGCCATGTGCATCCAGTCCTCCATTCCATAAGGAAAGTCTCCACACCAATCGGTGGAATAAAGGAAGTGACGGCATAGAACATTACTCTAGGAGCTTTATACCAATCAGCCCATGGAAAGGACCGATGGCCTATGTACTCCCTAATAATAATAATAAAAATAATAATAATAATAATAATAATGATAATGATTATGATAATACTATATCTGAGGCGTACTGATGCAGCTAATGGCATATCCTCAACGGGCATAAGCCTCCAATACCCTTGTTCGAGGTCCTCCACCCCCCGTGTCAGTCTCTCGCCTGATGATCGGGGCCACCGATGGAGCTCCTGAGGGCAAGACTGCACTAAGCCGAGGTTATTCCGCAGTCCCAGCAACCTCTTGCAAGACGTCACCGAATGTGCAAGTGCATACACCAAGCGCGGTTGCTAGAGCTGCCTCGAAACCCCACCCATAACAATCTGGTGTCTGCTGGGTCCTGGGCTATCAACCAGCATATGCGGAGTTTAAGATCTTTTACGCGCGCAACGACCCTCCTCCCCAGCATCTACCACCAAAGGGTTATGAGTTGGCGTCACAGTTTAACGCCTTGAGGCCATTGGGCTGGAACTCTGCTTAGCAAGTGTGACTAGGTTTTTTCATCGGGATTTCCCTCAAATATGTCACAGTCAACACTCCAAGGCAGATTTACTATATCTGAGGCGTACTGATGCAGCTAATGGCATATCCTCAACGGACATAAGCCTCCAATACCCTTGTTCGAGGTCCTCCACCCCCCCCGTGTGATAATAATAATAATAATAATAATAATAATAATAATAATAATAATAATAATAATAATAATTTACTATATCTGAGGCATACTGATGCAGCTAATGGCATATCCTCAACGGACATAAGCCTCCAATACCCTTGTTCGAGGTCCTCCACCCTCCCGTGTCAGTCTCTCGCCTGATGATCGGGGCCACCGATGGAGCTCCTGAGGGCAAGACTGCACTAAGCCGAGGTTATTCCGCAGTCCCAGCAACCTCTTGCAAGACGTCACCGAATGTGCAAGTGCATACACCAAGCGCGGTTGCTAGAGCTGCCTCGAAACCCCACCCATAACAATCTGGTGTCTGCTGGGTCCTGGGCTATCAACCAGCATATGCGGAGTTTAAGATCTTTTACGCGCGCAACGACCCTCCTCCCCAGCATCTACCACCAAAGGGTTATGAGTTGGCGTCACAGTTTAACGCCTTGAGGCATTGGGCTGGAACTCTGCTTAGCAAGTGTGACTAGGTTTTTTCATCGGGATTTCCCTCAAATATGTCACAGTCAACACTCCAAGGCAGATTTACTATATCTGAGGCGTACTGATGCAGCTAATGGCATATCCTCAACGGACATAAGCCTCCAATACCCTTGTTCGAGGTCCTCCACCCTCCCGTGTCAGTCTCTCGCCTGATGATCGGGGCCACCGATGGAGCTCCTGAGGGCAAGACTGCACTAAGCCGAGGTTATTCCGCAGTCCCAGCAACCTCTTGCAAGACGTCACCGAATGTGCAAGTGCATACACCAATCGCGGTTGCTAGAGCTGCCTCGAAACCCCACCCATAACAATCTGGTGTCTGCTGGGTCCTGGGCTATCAACCAGCATATGCGGAGTTTAAGATCTTTTACGCGCGCAACGACCCTCCTCCCCAGCATCTACCACCAAAGGGTTATGAGTTGGCGTCACAGTTTAACGCCTTGGGGCCATTGGGCTGAATAATAATAATTATAATAATAATAATGATAATGATAATAATAATGACAATAATGATAATAATAATAATAATAATAATAATAATAATAATAATAATAATATTATCATTATTATTATCATTATTATTATTTTTATTATTAATAATAATAATCAATTAATTTTTTTATAAAAATGAAAGTTATATTTTAAAAAATCCCACGCACAAACACACCTTTTCTTTCGTAAGTTGTCTTGTTGCAACAAATCTATGATTCGTGCAGAGCAAGACTCTTTCTCTCTCTCTCTCTTTCTCTCTCTCTCTCTCTCTCTCTCTCTCTCTCTTTCTCTCTCTCTCTCTCTCTCTCTCTCTCTCTTTCGTGATGTAGCTGTGATGAATACTTTCGGCGCAAGACGGTGCTACTGCAAGCGCAGTGGCAGCGCACGGCACCGTACATCCACCTATCCACCACCCAGCCCGTCCTCACGTGGACCCCTGCCACCACATCGTTGACTTTGCTCGTCGTCGGGTTCCAGTTTCCCTCGCCCAGCCTGAGCCCGGATGGAAGCTGGTTTGACATTCATACATACACACAGACCCATACATACATACACACGTATATATATACAGGTTTAACACCGGCTCCGACAAAGTTATTTTGCAGTATCGCCTTCTCGGCGAGCTCCAGTGGTGGGACCTCAACCTCTTCAATCAAGCCAACAATCTCCTCACCTACAGCTTTGGCCCCGCTCCTTTCTATGAGGTATCTTTCTCTCGATCTCTGTTGCTATCTGTCTGTTTTCCTACCTTCCTACCTGAACCTCCTATCTATCTACCTATCTATCTATCTATCTATCTTTCTATCTATCTATCTATCTATCTATCTATCTATCTATGCCTGGCTGTTTGTCTTTCCATACATGTATGTATGTATGTATGTATGTATGTATGTATGTATGTATGTAGTCTCTATCTATCTGTCCTTCTAGGTCAATGTACTGTACGAGCTCGGTGCCGATGTCACCGACCCGCTAGCAGCTCAGTGTGTGACGAATCCACCGGCCAGGTGCCTGAACGAGGGCACGTATGAATTGCGTGTGCTGACGAGCTTGGCAAAGTTCGCCGCCAGCGAACAGCGCCCCGACTTCTACCCGCAGCTGCGGGTACAGGCATATATGCATGCATACATACAAAATACGTACGTACGTACATACATACATGCCTGCATACATGCATGCACCTCCCAGGCGGCATAGCGACGAAGCTCTTTCGTGTGCTACATACATATGCATGCATGCATGCATTCATACATACGTACATAAGTACATACATATATACAAATGAGTTTTCCGATGCATGCATGCATGCATACATACATACATACAAATGAAGTTCGCCGCCAAGCGCGCGGATCAGTGTCGTCCATACAAGCATACAGACTACATGGTGCACACATAACTTCGTGTGAATATGCATACATACATACATACATACATACATTCAGCGCCCGGCTCCGTACCAGCAGCTGAGGGTCCACACAGGCATACATTCGTCGTATGAATATGCATACATACATACAAAATACATACATACATACATACATATAAATATAAATGAATTGATACTTACATGCATACATGCATACATACATATACACATGCACATATACATAATATAGGTCTCTACGCGCTCCTTGATTCTACTGGAGCCCAGCTCCCCAGCCGACAATCAGCAAGGTGTCATTCTTCCCGCCTCTAAAATCATGCACATTAATTACATCTTCAACCTAAACCTGGCCTGTGGACATTTCCGCCTTGCCCCCACTGTCACAATCTATTTCAACTCACCTGTCACTCTGCCCGATCAGTCCAACCCGTACAACCCGAACAACCCGAACTTCTATTGCGGGTCGAATACAGTCTTGGTCTCCATCGATTGGAACCCGCTGAAGGTGGCTCCTTACACTGGCCTTCGAATCAAAGTTACCTACAAAGACGAGGTGTGGGCCGAAAATTTGATTTCTTCATACCAACTGCCGGACCTGACGTTTTATATGGCCTAGAGGCGACGTGCGTGCGTACTCGATCGAGGGCAATGTGCGTGCAGCATTTAGAAGCGTTGATATGTATCACTGATCAGACTTTGAAATTTTCGGTGGAGTTAAAAATTTTATGCCGTCAGCCCCCGCAGTGAAGGGCTCGAAGTATGTGTAGAGGGGGGGGGGGGGGGGGGGGTGATTTACTGGAAATGGCCTTCGCAATGGTCTCAGTCTACAACCGACTGACCGTTAAGTAAGTAATAATAGAAGGTACTGAGGAGAACGGAATAATTAGAGTAGCTATATAGCTGAACTCCACAGGAGACGTAGGGTAGCACCCTCGCGTTCATGTCGTAGCGGCTTTATTGTTTATTAACCCTTAACGTCACGGTCCACTAGATCCACTTAAGTGGATCTAAATTTTATAGGTCAAAATAAAGAGAATTTTTAGTTTATTTTTACTCTATTGAGCTCGCCGTTTACTTGCTAAGAAAAATTTATTTAGAGTTACAGTTGTGAGCCAAAAAACAAATTTATCTGGGGCATATTATGTGAAAATAGTTGATTTTGCTATATTTAATGTAATATACTTAAAGTACTTCTGTGAATTTGCTACGCTACATACGTTAGTACTATGAATTGAAAAGTAACAAACAAACATTAAACACATACAACAAAATAGCATACCACAAAATTAGTATCGTAATTGACAGATAGAACGAGATTCAATTTGGTGCACTTTAAATTTCGAGAAATATAGTATTATAAATACACAACTACCTACGACCGAAGAAAAATGAAATAAAACTGAAACGAAACTAAGGAGGTACATGAAAACAAAAAAGATGAAGTGAATAGAGAATACAAAAAGGGAACATATTAATAGAAAGAAGATGTGTGAAATATTGAACATTTGCTTGCGGATGAGACAAAAAACGAAGTTTTGCAAAGTGATTTGAGTCTAGGAAACAATGATTCGCTATGTCAGCCCCGATGGCACGAAAACAAAACAGTAAGCATCCAAATAAAAAGAGGAAGGAGAGGAGGAGTCACAGAAAAGAAAAAGATACCTTAGAACGTTATATGGTGGCAAAGAGGATGAAGAGGTAACAAGAAACACAAGAGGCTAAAAATATCAAATATACTGCAGTGGAAATTTAGATAGTAATAATCACTACAATAGATATGCAGAAGCGCTGAAGTATATGAATGAAAATCAAAATAATTATATTATAGTATAGGATAATTTTACAACGATAAGCAGTTGATAGTCTGATACATGCTCCATAAGTAAGGGAAACTAAAGCTAAAACTTTTGAAATGAAGTAGCAACTGAAAGAGTAAGTAAATATATTCACGAAAGGCAAATATAACACAAAAATATATAAATACATTGTAAAGTTGAACAATTCGTAATGATGCAGAGGACAGGTTCCTATGCTACACTATGTCAAGACAGTCTCTGTGCGTTGGAAATAAACCCATTTCCGACAACATACAAAACAACTGCAGTGAGAAAATTCAACACGAACAAACAAAAAGACTGCTGTGTCCCCAGGAGAGAAAACACTATTATAAGCAAACATAGTCTATATACTAACAAAATAACATATTAATATTCCCATGCAATCCTGTCTGTGCAAGGCGGTACTCGCAAACACAATTAGTTCATATTTGAGAATCCTGAGAAAAAATACTTTAGGGAAAAGCAAAAACTAAGTGAAACAACTACTACTTGAAACCTCAAACAGGAAAGTATTGAGGAGCACTGTTACAAATTTGCATGATAGGATGTTGCGTGGTTGCAGAGAACAATAGTATAGGTGGCCACTTCGTCACACTTTTTCAAAACATACACCCACCCACCACAGAGGCACGCCCGGCCGGGCCGGACAGGAACAAAAATGCAATTGACTAACGGTTAAAATCGTAGGGTTACAATCTACGATTGTAAATCGTATATTTTAAAGTAATGAATATAGACTAGATAGACACATCAGGGATTTAGCTATGTTCCGGACAGCCGGAGTCCGGCTGTCCGGCTAAAAATCACTGGTTGTCCGGCTTTGTTTGGAAGAAAATTTGCCCTTACCCTGGACTGTAATTAACCTTGGCAAAGGGGTGAGCACGGTCACTCGTGGTCTGGTATTAATAACTATTCTTAAAAGTTCAGGGGTGAGCACGGTCGTGGTCTGGTATTAATAACCCATGTTAAAATAACTATTCTTAAAAGTTCTTCCTTTTTGCATGTAAAAAGGTAATAAATCAGATAATTTAGGTACTAGTTTGTTCAGGTAAAAATCAGATAATTTAGCTTCAGTTTGCTTGAATATTTTTTTTCAATAACAAACCCTCCAAACCAGTTGGGACATGAGGACATTAAGTCTTCATGGCGGACTTGATCAGGAAGCCAGATACAGGACAATCAAGTAGTATAGGGTGCCACTTTGGCACACTTTTTGGATACATGCAGACTAAGCGACGAAACGGCTCTATCGGCTCTCCTGTTCGTCGTCTTATTATTATCATTAAATTACCTTTTTCGCAGTCTTGTCGTAGATTGCCAGCAATTCTCCAACCTGCCACACACAAGTATGGCATAAGTAAATTTCATTGCAAGCAGGAGGGCTTTCGCCCATTTTTGTTTTGTTTTTCTTTTTTGTTGAAATAGAAATACACACTAGTTTATACTCCTATGTGCAAAAGGAGTTTTTCAAATAGTGGTTATGACCACTACTCTACAAGGGAATATTGTTTCGGACAGCATTGAACAAATCATTTACACTTGAGACTTCCATTACATTTTTGTTGTTCTCTTCGTCATATGCGAGGTATTTGATGAGGGCTTTATTGAATGACAGCCCCTCTTCATCAATGCCAGCAAAAATTTTATCTTGTATGGCAAGTCCGTATTCATTTCTGAATTCTTTCCGCCAACTATAAAATGCTTTCAGTTCTTTTTCTTTTTTTACTTGTTTAATTCTTCTCTTTTGTTTCACCAATCTGTCCTTTTCAATGATTTTGTTTTCCTTTTCTAACCTCTTGAGCACGACATTAATTGCGGACAACTTTACCAAGTCTGGCTGTTTTTTTTTCAACAAGTAAATCAATTTCTCTGTCAATTTTATTTACTCTTTCTTCTGTAATTATTTTATCTTTCTTCAATCTATCTTTCCCTATTTTACTTGCTTCAAAAATTTCCAGCCAGTCTTCTTTTGTTCTCTGTTCCTTCGTGATAAGGCTTTCACTCATTACGAAATTTTGCGATTATGCGACAACGCATCGTCGCATCGTCGCATCGTCGCAACATAAGGCTCTGGTAAAACTTCAATGTGTTCAAAATGCCACTCCGCCTCATTTTTTCGTATCTGGTTTGTAAAAAGCCATCAAGTATTACCACTTTTTCCTTCACTGCGAATTTTTTCCTTCCATTTTCAATCGTTGCCACTTTTTCCTGTGTGAATTCGCTTAAAATACTCAGCACCACCAAAAAAAAACAACCTCGTGCTTTTTTCGCATTCTTGGTCTTTCTCAGAAAGCAAAAAGTGCTTTTGCAAAAAGAACGAACCCCTTGATGTTTATGTTGCTGTAGGTGCAATGTCAGATGAGAAAGACGACGACAAAGTAAGTGTGCTTTATGTTTCCTCTTTATGAGAATGTGTGTTTGTAAAAGGAGGGGGAACAAGATGCAGACCCTGCTGTTGAGGTAATAAACTCTTTCTGTCGTTTGTTTTTCATTGTATGTCTCATTAGGAACTTGCACAAGGAGTTGATGATGTACAGATTGAAGATGATATGCCAGCTTCAATAAGGCCTAGGGGTAGCAAAAAAGGAGCGAAAAAAAGAGGGAGGAGACAGGGAAGTGGAGTTGCTGTTGTTCGGTTGGATGATTTTCATGTCATAATTGACCGAAATGCTGGCGAGGCAGAATTTTATGCCAATGCAGTGCCGAATTCTATTCCAGTTGTGTTGTGGGGTTTTCGCACCCTTCCTGAGGTGATGAATTACTACGTAATTGTGTTGATTCAAGATGGAGGAACTCAAGCAATAATGGCAAGGTCGTGGCCAAATGTGGCCGATCTCGTAACTCGTTTCGGCAGAGTCGTAAAAACTATTTACAAGGCAAGGTTTGTTCGTAATTAAAGGTCTAATATTTCTTTAGCCTTCCTTTCTCTCTTACTTGTCCGTATGTTCTCCGGTTTAATCTCTAATGATTTTAATAAATTAATATTTTTTTTCTGTTTAGTCAATTCTTTAACTTTATCAGCCAACTGCTCCTTCGGTTCTTCTTCTTTATGGTGCTCTTCAACATTAGTTTTTAATAATTCTGACGGTCTGACTAAATCTTCTTCGGATAGAATAACCTTGAAGCCTTTACGGCCTTTGACTTTAAATATAGTCTTACTGAATTGCTTGTCCCCTTTAGAAAAAATAGTTCTTTCTAATTCCTTTCTCACTCTTGTTCCTTTAGGGAATTCATTAATTAAAGGATTTCTGTATATTTCTTGAGTGTTCTTTTCGGTTCCTTCAAAAACATCAATAGGCACGGCTCGTATTGTAGTATGAAATGTTTTATTATAAGCATCAACAACTTCGTGAATAATCGGCACCCAAGCAAAATTTTCATTATACTCCCATATTAAATTCAATTCATTTCTTATCGTTCTAATAAATCTATCCACTATCCCCATTGTTCTGTGGTCGCCTACTTGTGCTGTTCTATGTTCAATATTATTTTGTCTGAAGTATTCAGCGACTTGTCCCTTAAATTCACCGCCGTTGTCTGAAGTAATTCTTTCTGGCACTTCTTTAGTAAATATTTTTTTCAATCCTTCCAATACATATCCAGTAGTTTTATTTTTTACTGGCTCTACCCATCCACGACGGCTATAAACATCAATAGCAACCAAACCAAAATTATAATTAGCATTTCCTTTTTTAGTTGCCACCTTTGACATATCCATTAAATCAATAAAAACTTGGCTTAATGGTTTCGCTTCTGGAGAAGTTATTGTATTCCATAATTTAGTTGGCTTTGATTGGTAATGTATCTCTGCCACTTCTTCAAGTTTTTCTTTTCTCTCAGTCTGCTCAGGAGTTTCTTGTTGTTGTTGCTGATTTGTGTGCTTATTGTCCATGTTTTTGTTTTTGAAGTGGTCAAAAACAAAGATCCTATATTATTAAAATTTTAAGAAACATTTTTCAATATCATTATTTTTTTCTTTCTTAGCACCACCAGAAGATTGATTATATACTTTTACACTTACACTGCTTGACTTCTTACCCTTACTTTTCTTTACAGGTTCTTCTTCACTTTCTTCACTTTCGCTTTCGCTCTCATCATGCTCAGGCTCAGGCTCAGTTTTTTTAATAGTCTTTTTCTTTGTTCTCTTAGTTTCTACCTTCGCTCTTTTGATTTTCATCTTAGCCATCTTTTCAGCGATAATGTAGGTAAAATCACATTCTTCATCGCTCTCACTGCTTTCTTCTGGTGTATCATCTTGGTCTTTTCCATTAATGATATCACTAGCAACACCCATTTCGGCCATGCGGTTTATCTTTTCCTCCATCTCTTCATCATCACCTACATAAGCATTTCTACATTTTGCTAATTTCTCTTTCGCTATTTCAACCTTATGTTGCTTTTTGCTCTTAATACTTTCCACAGCCTTACCCCAATTCTTACGACTTGCTTCTGCGGACGGCATTCTATACTAAGATTAATATATTTTAGTATTTTTTAATAATTATTAATATAATATGTCGCAATATAAATCACTCTTGGGCTTGTCAGAAATCGCCGTTGATAGTCTAGAAATAAAAAATTTAGACCTTACCAACACAAATATTATTGGTTTAAACACAGACAGAGTGCCAGAAGATGCCGAACCCGTAAATCTTTATTTCACTGACGGGCGGTTTGATACACGGCTCGCTTTAAAATCAACAACAGATGTCAAAGAAGGAAAAAATTTATACTACACAGAGCAACGAGTAAGGGACAACGACGAAGTTAAAGCCTCAACTCAACACCGCTCCAATACAAGTAATCCGCACCAAACCAGTCTATACAATCTCATAGACACAAACATATCCGCACCAGCGGTCGGGCAATACTTAACATATAATGATGTAGATGGTAAATGGAGAAATACAACAATCGGCTCAATTGATACACTCTCTGATGTAGTCATAACAGCACCAATTGCTATGAATAGTTATCTAACATATAACTCAATAAACTGGGTAAATAAAACATTTCCAATAAATGTGGATGAATTCGGCAACATTAGTATGGGTGGTAATTTGAATATAACGGGAGTTAATTTACTAAATACCAAAGATGTTGATACTTGGATATCAGAGCACGAAGACAATAATGATAAAGTGTCCGCGGATGGCTCAATTAATACACACAGCGATGTTTTGATTACAGGCACACCAGCCGATAACCAACTGCTCATTTATTCAACAGGCCAATAGCGCAATACAAACTCTCCATTTATAAGATTAGATGGTCTCGCTATGATGTTTGGAGATTTAAATATGGGGGGTTTTAATGTAGCAAATGTCGGTAATGTTGATGGTGTGGATGTTTCTGCTCTTGATACTTCGGTCGTTAAACTAACAGGAGACCAGACTATAACAGGGAATAAAACATTTACTACTTATGTGGCTGTAAAAGACTCAAATCCATTAAACACAGGCAAATTATTCTTCAATTACAACAATAATATGGGTTCTATCTATTCGTCGGAGGCAGGTGGAGCAACGGGCTATCCACTAAGCATTGTTGGTTCTTCCATACTTTTTGCTCCAACAACAGGGGGCGGAATGACATTGACAAATAATGTTTTAAATTTTAACAGCACAACAGCAATCAGCGGATTGCCCGCACCATTCTATGACAATGATGCCTCAACGAAGGCTTACACCGATACGAAACTAGCAAAGGACGGCACAACGGCTATGACTGGCAGTTTAAATATGGGCGGTTTTGCGATTACAAATGTTGGTAATGTTGATGGTGTTGATGTTTCTACTCTTGATACTTCTGTCGTTAAACTAACAGGAGACCAAACTATAGCAGGAACCAAAACATTCAGCAACATAATAAATGCTAGTGCGGGTATTGATATGAAAAGCCAAAGCATAACAAATGTGAATTTGGTTGATGGTATTGATGTTTCTACTCTTGACACTTCGGTGGTTAAACTAACAGGAGACCAAACCATAGCAGGGAATAAAAAATTTACTTCAACTTTGGAAGTAAATGGTTCGTCCAACCCTACTACTTTTGACGGCATTGGCATAGCCTTTGATACAAAAATAGGAATGATTGCCGCACAAAAGACAGCAACAGCGACTTGGTATCCGATACAAATAACGGGGTCATATGTTGATTTATATGCGGGTGATAATATAATCGCGACAGCAACGGGCACGACACTATCTTTAAACAATAGAAAAATAACAAACTTAGCCACACCATCAGCAACAACGGACGGAGCAAATAAAAGTTATGTGGATACATTAGACGGGCAAAATGTGAAACTAACAGGAAACCAAACCATAGCAGGAATTAAGACATATAGCAGTGGTGTTGAAATAACGGGAAATTCAATCAATTCAACAACAAAGGGCACATTTATCGTTTTCAATTCTACCAGTAATATCGGGTCAATTGCTAGTTTGGATATGAAAACAGCAACATATTACAACTTTGAAATTTCTGCGAAAAAAATAAGTTTTATTATTGACGGGACGATTGTTGGTTGGGTAAATGCTTCGGGGCTAGATTGTAATAGTAGCAAAATAACCAACCTTGGAACTCCGACATTATCAACAGACGGAGCGACAAAAGGGTATGCGGACACATTGGACGGGCAAAATGTAAAACTATCAACAGACCAAACCATAACAGGAAGTAAAACATTTAATGGGGCGAGCACAACGATAAAATATCTAACTTTAACGAACAATGCCGATTTTAATAATCAAACTATCACTAATGGCGGAAATATAACATATAATGGGGCGAGGATATTAAACCAAAATGGAGGAGATATATTCTTTTCACAGACATCAGGAGATTATCAGTATTTCTTATTTACTCTAAATACTGCTACAAGCGGAACCGCGAACCAAAGAGGTTATGTATTCACGAATGTAGCATCTGATGTAAAAGGAGCGGGACTTTATATTTCAAAACTTTTGGATAATAAAAGTGCTTCGTCTGACATTGTCCGTTTTAACAATGCTGGTGGTATGCGGTTTTATGGTGCTTTGGATATGAACTCAAACAATATAACAAATGGAGGAACAATAACTGGAACGACAATTACTTCAACCGCGGGTATATCAACAACAACAGCAACCGCGAGTGGATTATTAACAGCCACAGGAGGCTCTAGCATAGTTATACAAGGAAATACTAATGGAGGTAATACACGCGGAATATTTTTGTGGGACACTGGCAATACAAATTATGGTATTTATATGGCAACAAATGGAGGAGGTGCAAATACCAGAAGTCTAGCGGGAGGGTCTGCGGTTGCAGGCAATGATTTCACTTCTTTTGCCGTTAGATTTAGGGTAAGTAATGTTTCAACCGACGGATTTATATGGGAGAACTCGTCCGAACAATTGTTAATGTCATTAAACGGGGCAAACGGGACTTTATGGACAAAAGGGTTAATAACGGCTAGTGCGGGTATATCAACAACGACATTGGCAACGAGCGATAAAATAACAACAAGTAAAGATGTATCAAATGTAAGCCGTCCGATAATTATAGGCAATTCAACAAAATCAGCAAATGGGGCGACAGGCGGATTAGAATTATACGGAACGGCTTCAAATATTGGAGGAGCACACTTGCAGGCAGTAATATCCACAGATGCTTATCCAACATTTCAATTATTGAATTGGGCACACGATAATGTCAATTTAAGTTTTGATGCTTATTTTGACGGCACGAACTGGAAATCAAGCCACAGCGGTTCAAACTTTCTAATTCAAAAAGGTGGAAAACTCGCTTTTTATTATAATTCAGGAACAGCGGTTGGAAACAATATATCTTACACTGAGGCGATTAATATTAATACGTCGGGAGAGTTAGTTTTACCAACAGCATCCAGCGGTAATTTATTAATACGAAAAAGACCCGCTTCTACTAACGACCCGCAACTATTTTTTAAATCAGGAGGATATACGAATTATGCATCAATAGTTTCTTCTACTGGTTTGCTTCATGCTTGGACTACTTCAAACTCTACTACTGGCGAGCCGTCTGGTAGTTATAATTATATTCCGCTAAATGGTGCTTGGACAAACTCCTCGGACAGGAGATTAAAAGCAGATATTAAAACATTAGACTGCGGTGATTGTTGCGATAAACTAATGAAAATAAATTGTTGTTCATATTATTGGAAATCAGATGAGAAGAAAGAAAAAAAAGGCCACGGATTTATTGCGGACGAAGTTAAGAAAGTATTTCCTGAATTTGTATCTGAAAGTGGAATGAAAGCAGAGGATGGAGAAGGCTACCTTGAAGGCATAACATATACTGACTTTATACCGATATTGGTAAGCGGATTTCAACATATGGCAGATAATCTCGGACATGTCCGAGATAGGGTAGATAATTTAGAAAAAAAATAATAATCTCTTGCTTATTATAGAAGACATATCCAAGCAATTGGCAGAAATACGAGCGGTTGTATATCCAACCAATGGCTAATAATACAACCAGACTTCACAGACCCCCACCTATTATGGATATAGCGGATAATCTCGGACATGTCCGAGATATGGAACTAACTCCAGAATTAAAGTCTCGTGTTCTTGAAGTAGAACTAAAGACTGAGGAAAAAAAAGTAGAGCACGAATTAGAGGATAACTGGTCGTGCTGTTGTATGAAAAATAGACCAACCGACAGCCGACTTATTAAATACTTATTTCAAATGGGTATCATTATCTCCATTATAACCCTTTGTATCGTAAGGCTATCTGAAAAGAACTTACCTTGTGAGGTTGCTAATACTTATGTCGGTATTTTAACACTTTTGATTGGGATTTGCCTTTCATCACCTTCTTCAAAGAAGTGAGCACTCGTATAAGTGGATTTTATACCAAGAAGCATCACTACCCGAACACATTAAAGGAATGGCTTCATCAAAACTAACACACCAATCACTAATCGGTTTGTAAATACATTTAAATTTAGTATCTATACCTTTTTGAATACAATAAACACAACTTATATTCTTTTTTTTCACTTATCCGTGAGTAAAAGTCGCAGGCAGTCCGCGAAAATATTTTGATTATTAAAAAGTTTATCATCAGTAATATAACCATGACTGACTATAAATACCAAAAGATTATTTTTCTGAGCAATGATTTTGCGGTAGGAAGCAAAACATTTAATAAGAATATCCAAATGTCATTCACACCCACCAAAATGAATGTTAAGTTTATCCACTATATGAACGACCAGACAGAGACGAAAACCAGAATTCTTTACATGGATAGAATTGGAATTATTGGAACATTCGCGGATAGTAATATAGCAAACATTTCAAATCTCGGTTATAATTTGGGTGTTGTCGGATGGACTGACGGCCAATATACATTTAAAATCCTTGAAACTGACAGCGGAAATATTGATACAGGAAATTTAGCGGGCCGAATTGTTGTGTGTTTGGAATTTCTCGCTTAAGTCTAATTTTTAAGAAAATTTGGCTTAGAATATACGATGCTTAAAATAAACAATGTCAAGGTGAAGCCAGTAAAACAAGAGGGTGATGGAAATAAAAAAGCCAAGGGCTATAAATTATTCAATGAGCCGTATGCAAACATATTTCTACTTGCACGTAAGAAGAGCGGTAAGACAACAGCACTCTTTGAAATACTGAAACGGACAACAGACAGAAAAACTCGTATTGTTATTATCGCTTCAACCATACACAAGGACTACATTTATAAAGCAATGGTAAAGCACTTTAAGAACAGGGGAAACCCGATGGCGGTATATACCTTTCTTAAATCGGATGGTGTGAATATTATTGATTACGAGTTGGACAAACTGAACAGACATGACGAGCAACACGAAGGAGAAGTAAAACAAGACAAAGAGGAAATAGAGAAACCACAATTTTTATACTTTGGAAAAGAAAAAAAACAGATAAAGGAGGCACCGAAAGAAAGGCCGAGTAAATATATATCTCCAGAGGTTGTTTTTGTTTTGGATGATTTAGGAAGTGGATTAAGAGACAAGTCCGTAAGCGATTTGTTAAAAAAGAACAGACACTATAAATCAAAGGTTATTATGTCTAGTCAGTATTTGAACGACCTACGGCCAGAAGCCATAAAGCAGTTAGATTATTTATTAATCTTTCCAGCCCAATCTCAGGACAAAATGGAACTCGTGTATAAACACTTAGACTTATCTTTTGACTTTGATTACTTTCTTAAAAAGTATCACGAAGCAAACAAAAGAGAGATTTAACTTTTTATATGTTTCAAGTGTAGATGATGAATTACGGAGGAACTTCTCACAAAGATTTAAATAAAAAAAATCAAATATTAAATAATTATTTTTGTATATAGTATATGGTAGTTAAAACAACTCGTGTTGAAGTTATTCCAACAATCGGCAAACGAACTATTAACTCAAGCACAATGGCTGGAGGTAAAAAGAAGTCTGGTCGCAAGAAGAAGCAAGGAGGCAAGGGGCAGGCTGGCGGAAAAATTAACTGGCAAAAGGTTGGGAAAACGGCTTTGGCTGTTAAGAAATTCCTTCGTGATAACAAAGTAATTTCTAGAACTGCGGGAGCCTTAAGCAGTATTGGAGTTCCTTATGCTGGGTCTGTCCAAGCCACCGCTTCAAAACTCGGATATGGCAAGAGAAAGCAGAGAGGATGCGGTGCCCTTAAATTCTAAAAGATATTTTGATATAGCACATAAATATTTTTTTGTTTTATATAATGAAAACGAAGAAACAGAAATTAAGACCCCCGCGGGTTTATAGAAACAAAAGCGGGAAGCCGTATATTATCCAGAAGGGTAAAAAATATTATCTTAATTTTGGCAATAAAACAAATGATATGAGCACACTTCAAATTGTTAAACTTTTTATGAAATACTTAAGCACAAAATCTCCGACACGTCGGAGATTTACACCTAAGCGAAAAGAAGACTTAAGAAAAGTCCAAAGCCTATCTGAAATTGAACAAAATACTAGAATCGCCATTAATGACCACTTAGACAAACTTAAGAAGGAGAAATACGAAAAGATTGATGAGATTGACCAAAAAGAGAAAAAGGCACAGGCTGATGCTGAAGAAGAAAAGAAAAGGCAAGAAAGAAAAGACATAGCAGATGCTAAGGAAAGACAAGAAATAAAGGATAGGGAACATAAAAGAGAACTTGCGGAGATTAAGGAAAGACAGGAAGAAAAATCTAGGGAACAGAAAAAGGAACAACGACTTATTCAAGAACTACAGGCAGAACAACGACATAGACAGGGATTATTGACTGCTCCAGTTGCACAGCCTATTATAGCGAACCCAAATCCCCCTTCAACTACAAATAAACCAAATAAAACCGCAAATACATCTTCCCCAAAAATAACTGATATAACTGACAAAGTAAATAAACAAGAAAAAGATTTGGAAGAAGAAAAGAGACGAAGAATTATTGATGAAATGTTCTCCGAGAAAACGAGAAAAAAACGTGTCAAAAAAATGAAAAATAATACAATAATAAATCACCTTAAAAAAGCAGGCATTAATATCCCTATAATAAAAAACAGAGGTTCAAACGACTACGCCACTAGTTTAAAGAGATGGTTATACACACAAAAAATCACTGAAAACATATTATCGGCAGAAGATGGATGGGATAAACTAGAAGAATTTACAACAAAAATGATTGCTAAAAATGAAAGCAAAAAGAATGAAGAAAAAAAAACTCCTGTAAATAGCATTCTATCGCCAATAGACCCACCCCATTTTGAAAATTCTCCAGATGCTAAACAACTTATATTTGAAATGACAAATCCACAACCAGAATATCTCCAACATGTTGGAGATAAGGAGACACAACCGACAGATGTAGCACCACCCACGAGCACAAGTTCTGCGGAGCCACAGCAACAACAGCAAGATGAGACAACCATACCCCCGAGCGTCGAGGAGCAACCACAGCAAGATGGAGAGGGGCGGGGATTAATGACTAATGAAATAGATGATATAATGAAAAAATATGGATGGTATCTCGGAGCGATAGCAAGTGATGAAATATATAAATTAAATCCAGAAAAAAGAAGGCAATACGGATTTATTATGAATACTGACCCGAGCAATAAAAAAGGACAACACTGGATGGCTATATGGGTAAGTCTAAATAAAGATAGAAGTGTTGAAGTGTATGACCCTTTGGCTGAATATCAACCGACGGAAGACTTTCAACAACAAATGAAACGGCTAATTGACCGAAGTAATCCTGATAGTTATTTGTTAATGAAGGTCAATCAAGTAAAACAACAATCTGATACGAGCGACACATGTGGATGGCACTCAATGCGGTTTCTTTTAGAGCGAGCAAAAGGAGTGCGATTTAAATTTGCTAGTGGCTACACAGACTTAAAAGAAGACGAAGCGGAAAAATTGAAAGCACAGAATGGTTATGGATTTGACACCTTTTTGTAAAAGATATTTTCTAATATATAATCTTTGTTTTTTACTACCTCAAAAACAAAAAAACATCATGGAGTACAAGGGAGGAAGAAGTTCGGGTATCTATTACATAAATAGCAAAAATAGAATAACTGGGACAGACAGCGACTTTACACACGAAGTCAATATGAAGGGTCTAGACAATCCCACACATTGTAAAATTCTTCATATTTATGTGCCGAAATCGTATTACTCCGTGGCTTCACCATATAATACTTTTACATTATCCGAAGACGGATATGAGGCTTTAATTACAATACCTGAGGGAAACTACACAATGAACAATCTAAAAAATAAACTATCTGAGGTGTTATCCGCAGACAGCCCAAATAATTATACTTATGTTGTATCCAGTAATAATACCAACATAGAACCAGAGGACGGCAAATTAACATTCAGTGTGTCAGAGAATAAAGGTATTCAACCGCGGTTTATATTTGATGCTGATACATGTATTCACGAGGTAATGGGTTTTGATAGAAACTCAACATATTTCTTTGCTAATGATTTAATTAAATCGCCAAATGTAATTATTCTAACTGGTGAAAAAACTTTGTATCTTCAATCTGATTTGGTAAATGAAGGAGATAATCACGTGCTACAAGAAATATACACTGCCAACGAAATTCCATTTGGTTCTGTCATTTATGACGGCTCTGGTAGTGAATACGGGAAAACATTATCCGCAAGTTCTAATAACGTATTTAGATTTTACTTGACGGACGAAAACGACCAAGCAATAAATCTTAATGGTTTGGGAATAGTTATGACTTTATTGGTTTATCGTGAAACTAATTATTTTAGTTTATTTAATTCATTCTTCAATTTACTTAAATCGCGGTAAAGATATTTAATTTTAGAATTATTTATTTTTTTCTATTATATATTCTCTTGAATTCACTACGTTGAAAAAAAAGAAAAAAATGCCTGTCCAATACGGAGGAGAACTAGTACATCAGACTAAGGAACTGCTCACTGGTAAGTATGAATTGAACAAACTTACTGCCCGTGAAGGGTCGGCTGATGTTAACATTACAACTGCGGGTGGAAATGAAAGCACCTTTGAAATCCCTACTCGTCCTTTGAACCTTGCGAGGTCGGTGTTGCGATTTACTTACACCCCTACCGCATCTGCTGGTTATAATCGTATGTTTATGGATTGCTTGCCTATGATACAAAGAATTGAACTGCGAAGTAGGAGCGGGCAGTATCTGTGTAATCTTCAACACGTGGGTAATTACACTAAGATGATTTGGAAACCCGAAATTAAGTATGAAAAATTTATGGCACTTGAAAACCACGGGGGTGGTGTATCTAGCGGGGCTATGCTTCAAAAGTGTAATGCGGGAAAAGTTGAAATCGGAAGTGTAGCAGAAAGAAAGGCCATTACTGATGCGGGTGTGCTTGCAGATTTAAGAGGGGCGATTCAAACATACTACAAAGTGCCACTTGTTAATGCTCGCCGTCATAATGATACCGCTCTAGCCGATAGCACTGCTGGAGATTATAGCCTTGTTAATGTTCCTTTTGAGGAGGCTAAGTATTTTAAAGGTGGCGGTAATGGAACTGCTACACCCGTCATTAAAGTTAAACTTCCGTTGGGTATGATTTTTGGAACTATTTTTGAATTAGATAAGACTATCGGTTTTAATGAAATTTTGGATTTGCGAATTGTGTGGGAGGGTACTAATCGCTCTACTTTCTATGGAACTAATGCAAGCAGTATTTCTACTGGTGCTGCACAGGTGGCTGTTGGTGCTACTATTTCAAACTTGAACCTGTTTCTCGCCGTAGAGACTGACCCAAATGTTGTCCTTGGTGTACAGCAGAAGATTGCGGGAGAAGGTTTCCCATTTAAGATTGAATACCCTATCTCTTGGAAGCAGACCCTCCAAACACAAAACCAAAATTTCGTTGTAAAAATGAACCGCTCACAGGGTGAGAGAATTAGAAGAATTTATACTTCCGCATTCCACAACGATGAAAATAAAAATACCGCTTTTGACAATGATAACAGAGCGGATGCAAAAATTACTTCATACTATACAACTCTGGATGGCTCTCGTCTTCAACAATTTGACATTGACACCTCTGAGAATGAAGACTGTATGATTTTGAAGGATAAGTTGAAGGGGAGTGCTATCCTAAACAGCGATGTCTATCATTACAACTGGTTTCATGTGGATACTTGGGACAATAACCGCCCGCTGTGTGATAAGGATACCGACGGATATGAGGTAAGTGGTCTGAGCCTAGACACCGAGAGGCGATATGAGTTCGTTTCAACTACTGCTGGAAACAATCTCAACCATTACACTTACGCCATTCTTCAACGAAGTGTGCTTGTGAAGGGAATTGAAATTTTGATGAGTTAAAAAAGAATAATAAAAATAAAAAATATTTTTTTTGTTTATATATACGAAATGCCCCACCAGAGAAACTTAATCGCACAAAATCCAGACGGCGAATTTATAAATGTCAGTGTTGGATATGATGGAAATCTTGAAACTAATAATTCAAAAACCGCTTTTGGTGAAGCAGTAGTAGGTCAATTAACACCAGTATTGCAAGAAATCTTTCCATATACCATTAATACTAGGATATGGACAAAAACAGAAACAAAATCGTCTGTGTCATTCTTGAATAATATGGCTGAATTGAAAACAACTGCTAATGCGACGGCGGATGCTGGATTAGTAAGTAAAAGGAGAATAAAATATAGAACTGGAATGGGTGTCCTTGCCCGCTTTACTGCTATATGGACAACGGATGATACAAAAGATTACTATTCATTTATTGGAATAGGAAATGATCTCGTTGATGGATTTTATTTTTACAAAAATCAAGCAGGAATGAATATCGCGCATATTAAAGGAGGTGTTGCAGTTTATATTGACCAAGAAGACTGGGACGACCCATGCGATGGGAATTTCGCTATGCCAGCCTTAGACTGGAGCAAAGGAAATGTATTTCAAATTCAATTTCAGTATCTCGGGTTTGGTGCTATTGAGTTTTCAATTGAAAATCCAATAACAGGATTATTTCAATTAGTTCATATGATTGAGTATGCGAATGCGAATGAAGGTGTAAGCCTGCGAAATACGACATTACCCTTTACAGCCGTAATGAGAAATGATGCAAAGACTGGAATACAAATTCTTAAAACGGCGAGTGCCAGTTTATTTATTGAAGGAACGAATACTATTAATACCAGCATAACAAACGAAGTGGAAGGAAGTAAAGCAGCAAACACCACTGAAAGTCCTATTATTAGTATAAGAAACAAAGCAACATTTGATGCTGGCGGTGCTAATTTAGCAAATTATTCAAATGTTTATCCCACTTTGATAAGTATTACAAATGAAGATACTAAGTCGAATGTTGTCAGAATGGTATTAAATGGAACACTAACTGGAGCGGGTTTTGCGGATGTTGATTCTAAGTATTCAATTGTAGATACTGACACAAAGGCGAGTGCTATTGCAAACGGAACAACAATTTTTAAACTATATGTAAATTCTCAATCAACTCAACAAATCAATCTTAGAAACTATGATATATACCTATCACCGAGTGATGTATTGACTTTTACACAGAAGTCTGTCTCTGCTGGTGGAGGAGGAAATATCAATATTATTGCTAACTTCATAGAAGACCAATAGATATTTGCAAATCTACACTCCAATCTCAAACTTGTTTGAGATACCCCGCTCCCGTGTGTTTTGCAAACATCGTTTAAAAGTAAATAATAAAAAAAATAATAAGCGGAAAGCGATATTTGACAATAAACGAGAATGAGCGTAGCGAATGAGAGTGAAATTGTCAAATATCAATTATAAATATGTTTTTACCGCATCTTTGTTATTAAAATAAGGTTGTTGAATTAAATATTCAAGGTATGGTTTATCAATCTTAGCAACATCTTCAATTTTCATTTTTTTATACTTACCATATTGAAGAAAAATATCGGTTTCACTTTGTGCTATTTCTTCGCCGACCTTAGCCTTTATTTCGGTAATCCCCGTGGAAGGGACTTTGTCCCTTTCCAAACCCGCGGGGGTATGGTAGGGGGTGAAACCCCCTCCATCTTTTAAATCTGCAGTCGTAAAAGGAGTGCTTTCTTCCTCCATCATTTTTGATAATGTAGCCTCCAATGGAATTACTACTTTAACATTATCATCTATGTTGGAAATCCCAACATTGGGTTTATATTGCTCATAGAAAGAAACAATGTCGGGTTTAGTCCATTTAATAGTGGGTTTCTTAACTTCGCTGTCAATGTTCCATTTTTCAATTTCATTCAAGTAGTCCTGCTTGGTGCTTAGGTCTGTCATTGATATATATACTACAAAATAATTTTTATTAAATGTATTTTTTTACTTCACTTTTAATGTCGGTAAATTTCTCAAACCACGGCTGTTTCATAACCCATTCAAGGTATGGCTTATCAATAACCGCTATATCTTGAATTTTCTTACCTTTATACTTACCAAATGGAAAAGTATCCTTTGGCTTGCCAGCCCGTGCCTTTTCAATCATTTGGATTTCGTCAGTAATTATCTTTTTAACATCTGCAAGAGAAAATGTTTCTTTTTTATTTTCAATAGAGAGTTTCTCAAACTTCTCGCATAGTCTGGTGAGGGTGGTCATAGTATAGTATATGGTATATATTTTATAGAAAAAATAAATAAATAAAAAAATCATGAAGTTTAACTCCATAACCCATATCTCTATCTCCGACATGTCGGAGATTTACGTGTCGGAGATTGCCTATATTGTTTTTGCTATACTAAACATCATTAATATCCAAACGGCCGTGTTTCAATCGCATTCTCTACAATTCCGATAACTTGTCTTTTCGTATATGTAAAACTAAATATCTTTTCTAAGTATTCGCTTGTTATTCTTTTCTTTTGTTTGTCCCGTGTTATCTTGTTATTCTCTACTATAACAACTTTTCCAGACTTCTCAATTCGCTTAGCAATCCTTAATTCTTCCTCAGTCTCTAACAAGTCCGCCAGTTCATTTTTACCCTTCTCAAATAAATCTGTGTTTTTAATACCAAGCCCGCAACTGATTACACTTAACATATTAGGTAAGTTTAAGGCCTTCTTCGTCTCGTAATTCATACTGAAGCCCTTCACTTTCATACTGGCTTTGCCGTTATCTAATAAGTATCCGTAGCACTTTGCCCCGCCTCCAACGAAGGTCTTTATCTTGGCTCCCTTTAATTCATCCGTCCAGTCCCCGAGTAGTTTGCCCGTCTTTACATCATCTTCGCCTTTCGTCAGGTCTGTGGTATATATTACACTATCCGTATCGTGGTATAGAATTCTCCTGCCTAGTCTGTCCATCATCTCATAAAGCCTCATTCTCGCGTGGCAGGTAGTAAATAGAGCAACTACAATATTTGTCTTAATCGGGTCGCTGACTGCATCTTGTTTTAAATCATAACTGGCCTCTATTATTTCGTCGTTGATTATGTTAATATTTATGTTATCAACTGATTTATCGTTCATTAGTTTGTATAGGGTTTCCTTATCCCTTATCATTTTGTTTTGTTTTTTGTTCTGCTTCTCTCCAAACTTGCCCCACAAGGAGTTCAAGCACAACTTAGCCACCGCACGGCGACCTGAGTTTTCTTCTATTTTGTTTTCATCCATCTTAACACCCATTTTGATTTCCATACTGCTTATGTAGTTTTGTTTTTCCTCGGCCGTATTGCATCCTGCTGGATATCCACTTGATTCCTGCTTAACCTTCAAGAATGTCTTTATGTATTCTTTGAATAGGCTACTGCTCTGTTCTTTCCAGTGCCATACTTCATATACTTTCATTAACTTATACCCTTTATCTAAGGCCTTGTAAATTTCTGGAGTTGCCCAAGTTCCTGTTATTGCCCGCTCATTGTCGGTGTGCTTGCATTCTCCGTGGTGCTCAGTCATCCCGCACTTATCGCATAAGTAATACATCATCTTGCCTCTGTCCGCTTTTGGTAAGACTGGGTGTAGTAATCCTCTCGGCGGTAGCATCTTAACCTTAGCCACTCCAAAGTATTCCTTTTTTATGATTTTGTTTCGCATATCTTTTCGTTCCACATCATCATTTGGTCTGATGATTTCGTGGTGCCCGCTAGGGTGAAGGTCATAATACATAACGGTCGGATAGAGTGAGCATATGTCAATGTATTTCGCGTATTCGTCGCTGTGTCGTGATTTCCAATACAATGTTAAAGCATTCGTTCTACCTCCAAACATTGCTTCTCGTGGGTTTAATCCTTCTTGTTCCATAATTCGTTCGTTGGTATCCTCGGCCAGTCTTTCACTGGTTTTCATCAGGCTCCAATCACATTCCCAGACACTTATTACTTTTACCTGTTGGCTCAGTTGTTTTTCTCTTCTCATTGTTTCCTTGTATAGTTCGCCCATAGTCTTATTTTTCTTGGCATTCATTGCATTGCCGTTCCAACACTTCTGACAGCCGTGCCAATGACACCCGTAAAACTCATAAGCGGTTTTGTTTTTCTCATCCCAGCCATCTACATACACACGAGATTGCCCGAGTTGAAACATTTTTTCACCTCCGTTGAATGCGTGTTGAATATCGGTTTTGTCTAGTCTGCTTCTGTAGGCTAACCATTCAACACAAGCCCTTGAAGCCATCCTGTTTTGTTTTTCCGCTTTCAATACCGCAATTGAATTAACAGGCATAAACTTAGCACGATACAGAGCCATAACACAACTCGCAATAGTTGTATATTGAAAAGGGTCAATACCGAATTCAAAAAACTGCTTTCTAAAATCTATACAGCCCTTTCTAAGTATATCAACATCGCTATGACAATACTCAGCGATTTCCTTCGCCATATCAAAGTGGTTGTGATTATTAACCTGTTGTTCATACCATTCTAAAAACTCCTTTCTCTTATCTCCTCGCATAGTGTCGTAGCCGTAATGTTTCTTGTGTGGCATGAGCCCAACATAGTTTTTGTTCTTGTCTGTGTTGAAGAAGTGCGGAAAGTATCCTTTCTTAAGTTCCGTTAGTCCGAATGTCTTTGGAAAGTCAGACAATGGCATCGTAAGGAAACTCAAACTATCAATGAAGCGGTATTTCTTATGTGTCATCATCATTATCTTACCGCCTTGGTAAATGACAAATGGTGTCTGTTTGTTATCAACTAGCCATCTAAGGATAAACTGACAATCATAACCGCGGGCATTGTGTGCGATAAAGGTAAATCCGCTGTGTTTAGTGTCAAAAGCCCAATTACAAAAGTCTTGAATGTTCTTATGAATGACTGGCTGTTCCTTAGCATCGTAATACTGACTTTCAGCATAATTTACAATGTGCTCGCCCGTGTCCTGTGTCGCTTCAAAGTCAAAGAATATGTATTGCTCTGACAGCGGTAGGATTTCCTTTTGGACTATTTCACATTGGTGCTCTAGTGGTTTCAGTTCTTTACAATTACGGCATTTCGCATATCCGCATTTGTGTATGTCCTTCTTTCTGTAATTAAGACCGCACGATTTACATTTCGCTTTAACATCGCAGTTTGTCTTCATGTGATTATTAAAGCATTCAGTATTTGGAAACTTTCTATTACACTTCTCACATTCTTTCCACTGGCTCTTGTCATTTATTCCCTTACAACCCTTGGTTTCACAGATACTACATTTAGCATCGCATGCATGTCTTTCCATATATCCCCTTAGACACAACTCGCAGAAATTCTTTTTTCCTAGCATTGACTTCATATTGGTTATGGCATCGTAGTGCCCTTCCGTTTTTAGAATGTAAAGGTTTGTCAGCCGTTCGCCTTTCTCATCTACTAAATCAGTCTTATAGACGATTTGGTCAGGAAACTCTACAATAACCAAATTATATTTAATGTGCTTAGCAAAGGTATCAATTTCTGGGAGACCGCACACATCCTTAACAACTTTCGCTTCATTATGCAAATCCTCAGCCATTTCCTGCTGTATCTTTCGTCCCATCATTATTGTTTTGTATTTTTGGTGTTTTTCAATTTTTGCTTTTACTACAACGATTGCTCTGGCCAAGCATAAGTTATCGCTATTAGTAATACAGATTACTCCTTTCTTTCTATATACATCCAGTTTGTTCAAAACCTGTAGCCTTGCTCCGCCAGTAGGCATTTTAACAGATTTCAATACAAACTTTAATTTATCAAAGTTGGTGCCACTTTCATCCATATAAAGACTTTCGTTGCTTTGAAATATTGACGACAATCTTTCTAAAACTTTTTCAACCGAGATTTCATTGACATAATGTTGTCCTGTAGATACTTTGCCGTAATAATCTACAAACTCAATACCTACATCAACCTTATCTCTTTGTCCCTGTCGTTTTAAAAAGTCGTTCAATATGATTTCAATAAATCTTATTACATCTCGCATAGTGAAAGACCGAAAGTTTCCATTCAACACAACCCTGTAAATACTTTCGTTTATTCCAAGTTTGTGCTCCTTTCTGTCGTCTCGCTTGATTTCGTAATTGCCATATCGCATCAAGTCTCTGACATTTTCCTTGATTTCTTTTTTCTCTTCAATCGTAGGTAAAGGTGGTGCTATTGGAATAGCATGGTGTTCAAAATACACCGCACCTCTTACTTGGTTCAAGTAGTTTTGGGCTGTCGGTGAATCTATCTTATACCCCCTTACCTTTGGTTTAATATATAGGAC
>WBZZ01001505.1:112500-122500 GCA_019918135.1 Paulinella micropora
TGCAAGGTATGATCGATGTTGCATGTCCGAGAGACCTTTTTCCTTCTTTGCGCTATGAGCCAGCAGAAGTTAAAAATGAGGCTAGTGATGACGAAGACTTTTTACAGCCCCAATCTCCGCACTTTCGGACTTCTGATGATGAAGACGATTTTGAAGAGGAAAAGCAGCAGCCTCCTCCACCACCTCCATCACCGCCACCTTCGCCCCCGCCACCACCTTCCAATCAGGAAGAAGAACTGTTACATGACGCCAGTGCCGATATGGTCGTACAATATATATACAATTACATACTTATATCTATTTATGTAACATATATATACATACGCACATACATACATACGTACGTACTTACAATGTATATATATATATATATATAATATAATATATGTATATATCATATATATGCACTCATGCAGGTTGCAGAACCACAGTTCGAGCCTTATTTTCCACGATCGCCTGCAGCTGAGCCTGATGAAGGTCTGATAACATTGTGTTATGTAGTACATATACCTATAGTAGTAGTAGTAGTAGTAGTAGTAGTAGTAGTAGTAGTAGTAGTAGTAGTAGTAGTAGTAGTAGCATAGTAGTAGTAGCATAGTAGTAGTAGTAGTAGTAGTGGTAGTAGTAGTAGTAGTAGTAGTAGTGGTACTAATTTTATATTATCATGTATCATTTTTTGTCTTTTGTATTTTGTGTTTGTAGCCTGCGATTCTCAAGATATCAGTCCCAACACTGTTCTGGAAGGGCTAGACGCACTTCCAGCTGCTACCGTACAAGCCATCCCAGCTCTTTCGCTCCGCTACAAGGTATCAGAGGTAGAGCTACGCACAGAAATATTGCGATATAACGTATATATAGCAGAAGTTCAGAAAAGTTTAGAAGAAAGAGGGATAGAGCCTTGTCAGACAGTGACAGATATAGCCCAAGAGCTTTTCGATTATCTTGCTTACAGCAGGCACGAGCTAGCTACTCGCACATTTCCTACTGTATGTAAAATAATCAAAGAAGCATGTTCAACTGCTTCAGACACTGTATGAGTCGAACAGGGATTTTCACACCGAGCTATTATTTTCACAAAGAACAGAAATAGACTGATATAGATGCAAGCGGTGATGATTTGATGACGCTTAAGTTGAACGCACCACCTTTTGCTTCCAAGGAAGCGGAGGATGTGCTTGACAAAGCTATATGATTGCGTTCGATGAAGCCAAACCCAGAAGGTATCGATCACTTAATTACAACAACAACAAGGATAAGCAACCAGTTAAACTAAAGTTTAAGAGACAGTCTAGGAAGCAGAAAGTATCAAAGTAGCTTTTTACAAGCTAGATAGCTAACAGCCAGCAGTTGTTCAAGCTATGTATGAGTCAGCAGTAGTTGCAGGAGAGAAACAAAGGAAGAAAGAGTTAAGAGACAGGCGAGGCAAGGCAGAGAGGTTGAAAGAAACAATAGAAATGGGAGAAGTCAAGACAGGTAAATCTAGTGGAGGACTATGGGGAGACCTGATGCTCTGAAAGTCCTAGCTATAGCCGAGGCCAGACGCAAGATCAACACCCGTCTTGAGGAACTAAAACACGCCAAGCGGGAGTCCAAGCGGCCGAATAGACTCCTCTACAACCAAGCCTTTGACCGAAACCAGCACAAGTTCCTCCTCCACGTCCAGTCGGACTCGGTTATGGAGACTCCCCCTCCGGAGGCCATCCGGGAGCACTATGCGGGTCAGCATGCTGACCTCTACCGTACCCGTGTCTCCAACTTGGGTACGCCTTCTCGTGGGGCGGACCCCTTCTTTGCCTGGATGGCATGCTCCAACTCTCCCAGGGAGAACGGTCACCGTGCCAGTTCAAGGGACTGCTCTCGTGTTAGGGGCGGGGGGAGGCACTTATATATTGTGACAAATTGTTTGACGCGGTCGCCGGAAATACAGGATTCCTGGAAAGGCTCAACATGGTGGGGACGGCCGTTGGAGTCTCGGGGTGAGTTCATACGAAGCTTCTCCCACTCCCTTATCTTCTGTAGGCGATTCGCCCTTCGCAGGACAGCCCATTTGGCGACGCGGTCAGCACACTCGTTAAGACGGAACATCCACTCGAAGCTTTGCTCTTGGTGAGCTTTCACCCAGTGGAAGGAGATCGGAGCCGTCTGCATGTGGAAACGAAAGATAGCATAACAGAGGCTAGGGGAAGCTTCGCGCGTTTTTTGAACAGTTCGTGGGCCTCTCCATCCAGGTTTGCATCGTAAAGGGTCCGATAGTCCGTAAAGACATGTACTCGTCTAGGCTTCCAATCCATCTCTTTGATGTATTGGAGGCCACCTGCCATAACAGCCAGTACTTCCTGTTCCCCACTGGTGGCTGGGTTATCAGCGTTCCCATAGATAGCGATAATCTCATTGTTATACAACAGGAAGGTTCCAAATCCCGCCGCGTTGCCATGTTCGGGAAAGCAAGACCCATCGGGGACGAGGATAGCGTCATATGGGACAGAGACTCAGGGGAAAGCTCATCGCGATCGGGCCGATCGAGCCGCGGGGCCAGGCGAGAAATAGGGAGATCGACAGGGAGGGAGCTGAGCCGCAAAGCGAAGGCGTTAACGTTGGATTGAAGTCTGATGATAAGTCCCCGTGTGTCGGCCCCATTGGGCAGATGAATACCCAGGTACTCCCAGGCATTGGGTTCCAGATACTCCATAAGTTTAGGGACCAAGTCGATGGGTGGAGCCACATAATCGTCTTGGAGGGGAAGATTAGCAACCGTCCACCGCTTGCGCTCATCGGAATTACGGTTTGGTCTCCGTTCGCTGTCGTCATCAGGCGGGAACTGAACTGTGTACTGGCGAAGCTTGGGACCGTGCCGTGCAGGCGTCAATGAGGGTACGCGTCCGCTCGACTTCCCCTTGCAACGCTACCTCGGCGGAGGACTGGATAGCAGATTCCGTCTCACTGGGAGATGGATTGAGCAGGGGGCCGGACTCTACGGTCCCACGGAAGACCAGGGCAGTGAACTGCCCCCTGTCGATCTTCTCCTTCGGTTTGAGGATCGGCGCTTGGAATCTATCGCTCCCCAGCAGGAGTTCCCGCTGGTTGTATTTGGCCTCCTCTGGGAACGCTGATAACCCAGATGGTAGCTCCAGGCCCCATCACTTGGTGATGCCGGCGAAGACGGGGTTCCTCCTGACATCTGCAAGATCCTTTCGCAGGACGCGAAGATCCATTCAGGCGCCTTCTTCACCTATTGCTGGAATGAGAGGCGATTGCCCGCAGCCGAAAGAATGGCAGACGGGACTACTCAGCCAGATTTGGAAACGTACGGGGACAGGCGCCAACGTGGTCGCTTGGCGTGGGATTACGGTCTCCAACGCGATCCTTAATCTTTATGAATAGCTCGTCACTTACCGGGTAGAGTCCTTCAAACTCCACACAGGCTGCATCCGGAAGACTTCCAAGGCCAACACAACGAAGGTGAGTGGATGCGACGAATGGAACATGGTGCTACGGCTGATGCTGGCCGATCTACGGGTGGCCCCCAAAATAACCGGCAAGAAAAAGACTTTGATTATCTTTCCACCGACATTCGCAAGGCGTTCGACCGTGCGGAGCTCACATACATCTGCGAAGCGTACTCCCATGTGGTGGCGAAGGAGGACGAATTTCCCGAACTATTTGGCTTCCTCCGCCATCGTTTCGAGGACTCCCCCCTCAAACTTAAGGTGCCGGACCCTACGGGGAAGCCTGTCATTCTGGCCGAAGAGATTCAACGCACCCGCGGTATCATTCAAGGTGGCTCGCTAAGTGAGGTCCGGGTACATATGGGGTGTTAGACGAATACCTCAACCGCCTGTGTCCCGCCCAACAATTCATGCCAGAAGGGTATCGTTTCTACGATGGGACTGACAGCGATTGCTCCCAGAACACCTCCGTTTACCCCCTGAGACCCCCTATGACGGCGGATCACAAGTTTGCTGATGATAACTGGGCTGCCATCGGAGGGGACGGCTCCCCCGAACGTTTCATTCCCGAGGCACAGAAAGCTTTTTCCCTCCTATGCACGCAACTACGCCGCACTAGACGAGAGGGTTCGGAACTTTACTTTTACTTAGAGATTTGAATAATTACTGACACATCACTAAGTGCCCCAACCCCCTTTGAATTCACCGTTACACATAGAGTGATATAGGTAAATAGGTAATTGTCCTAGGGGTGGGCCGGTATGACTAAATACTATTATTAACAAAATTGTCCATTGCTCCCCCTATTTAGGAATAACAGCACCATCTACATTATGCTACTAACGTCGCATATATGGTACCATGCCTATATAGAAATTAACCGGAGCCGCCCTACCAACTATATGCACTAACGCAATACTAACTTTGTATCCCTCTAACCAACTTAAGTTATGCTGGCGTAATAAATTAAAAGTCACAGTCGTTGAAGATGCGCCACGCCCCAGCGCGCTCTCCCCGCTTCCTTGATCCCTTGAAGCCTTAACTCCCGGGTTCCCCATAGCCCACGTGCCGCCGCCCGGATCGTAGAACCACTTGCGCACCGCAAGCTCCACCAACTTGAATCGTTCCGAGTCCGAGCCAGAGTCTTGATCGCTGTCCGCGTCCCAGCCGCGCCCTTGAGAGTCGTTGGCCTGCTCCACGCTCCTCCGATCCTCCGACTTTGAAAAATAAAATTGCCCCTCGACTGGGCCCCGCCTATTCTTTGCACTCCTTTCTTTTCCTTTCTTCTTCTTACTTTTGCGTTTGGACTTCTTCTTTTTAACTAACTGCTTGAGTGTGCTATCTTCGTTTTGCTCCCCCATCACTGGGGCTTCCTTCTCACTCTCTCTTTCCTGATCTGTATGTAACCCGCAAAAGCGCCCTCTCAACAGACCATACGCTGCCTCTCGCAACAACACATTCTCACTCTCCATGTCATGTGTGCATACAAAACATTGCTGCTCACCTGACACTCGCCCCTGACATTGACGATAGACCTCTCTCTCTTGTACTACCATCACTTTGCCTATGTGGGCCTTCTCCTTTACCATGCCTGCTCTGTCTCGCACTGTAAAAAATCTCATCGTCCTTTTTAATGCTTTCACCTTCTCACCTTCCTCATCTGTGTCTGACTCACTCCCCCTATCTGTGTCAGAAGTGCCTGACTTACTCCCCCTACCAAACTTTCCATGTTCCACTTTTCCTCTCTTTTCCTTCTCTCTCGGTTCTTCCTTCTCACCTGGCTCTTCTCTCGCCTTCTTCATCTTTTCACATTCATGCAGTCTATGCTCACCCCCACACATCCTGCACTCCTTCTCACATGCGGAGAACACATGCCCCTCCATGTTACAGTTGAAATATTTCTCTCCTTTCTTCCACGTCTTCTTTCTCGTTAGTGGTTCTGTGTTTAAACCTACAGTTAGATCTATCACAGCTGCCTGACTGTTCAAACATGTAGCACACCCCAGGCACACTACGCATAGTGACTGACCCCTCTGTATGAGCAAAACGACACTCATCCCCCCACTTGCATCTACTCTCTCTTTGAAACCCAAAACACACACCTCTCTGCCCTTCCTCTCTTTTTGTTGGCATCTTTCCGGGGCTGCGTGTCCTTTTTCTTTCTTCATCTTCTTCTCTCTTTCTTTATTTCGGTCTATTTCCAATGCTTTTTCTTCCAACTCCTCCCACCATTCCTCAAAAGACCATACATGCTGTTTCTTACTCATCTTCAGCGTGCTCATCCATCCTCCCTAATCCTTCCTCACCCCCTCTGATGCATACTCAGGGTTTTGCAAGGCATTAGTGATTTTAGTTTCCATCGTTCTCTTGGGTGTTTTATGGCCTACTACCTTTAGCTCTTCATCTAACGCAACAAACGCATCAAACTGCGGAGCATAATCACATCCCTCATCAAACGTCCATGCATTCATCGCATTTATCTTATCTTGCACATCCTCCTCACTCACCTTACCAAACCTTTTGGTCAGTCTGGCCCACACAGTGTGCAAGTTTTGAGCAAAGTCTGGTGAGGTGTCTCTCACCAAATCTGCCACACTCCTCTTTGCTTTACCTACTAACTTATCAAACACAAACGAAAAAGCTTCCTCTCTCTGCCTTTCATCTCATGCTCCAAACTCTCCTCATATGCTACTATCATTCTGTCTTCCTTCTCTTTTTCCTCTAATTGCTCCTTGCTCTTCGTCTTGATTGTTGTCGTTGCTGGTGTGGAATAGGTAGGTGAAAGCTGACTACTCAGTCTCCCCCTCTCCTCCACCTGCTCTTGTCCTCCCTTTTGCTCATTCTTATCACTATCCCCTCCTAACGTAGGCTGCCTCACTGTTTCAGTAAAATAAGAGGTAAGGTTTTCCTTATCTGTCTCTGACTCTGAGTCTAACTCAGCTTCCTCTTCCTCCTCTCTCAACCCTATCTTTCCTCTCCCTCTTGCTGATTGCTTTCCTGCTCTCTCTCCCCACCTCCACATGTAGTTGGGAACTGTTTTCCCCTTGCTGTGTAGAGCACTTACATCATAGTACTCTCATGCACTAGCATAATATGTTCTTGAGTGGTCTTTAGTGCCCCCTTGAGTCCTTTGGCCCCTAATGCCAAAACTATTTCCCTCTGAAATTGCTTGAACGGGGTTCTCCCGTCATATTGTCCTTTTGCAGTCACACTGCCTTTGTTTTTGTCTGTGCCTCTGAGAGTACTGAAACTCATTGAGGAGTTACTGGCTGTCTGTTTTCTTGAGCTTGCTGTGGTAGCAGCAGATCCTATGGCGTGCTGTCCTGTAGTCGTTCCACGGAGCCGGTCACCTAACCAAACGGGAACAAGTATCGGACGATTCGTTCCAAAACGTTAGAGTTGCCAAAGCTTCACTTTACGTGTGTCAATTACAGGAATGACAACAACCCCTTTCGTAGACAGTCGCCTCCAGTCGGCGATGGTCACCTCCTTCCTTGCTTGCAGTGCTCCAGAGTTAAGCGCTGCCAAGGCTCATAACCCAAGAGAACGAAAGAGTTCGATAGCCGAGCTGTTTCTATTATGATCGTGGTGGGGCCGCGCGATAGATTATGGCCCGGTGCACGATGCAGTGAGGGTGATCGGAACCGCATAGACACCTCTCAAGTTCCAACTTCACTAACCATGCAGATGACAGAACATTTCTCCGCCGCGCAAATCTGACTCTGACGTGCTGCCCGGCGCAATTAACAATTTTATTAATAATAGTATTTAGTCATACTAGCACACCCCTAGGACAATTACCTATATCACTCTATGTGTAACGGTGAATTCAAAGTGGGTTGGGGCACTTAGTGACGTGTCAGTAATTATTCAAATCTCTAATTAAAAGTAAAGTTCCGAATCCTCTCGTCTAGTGGGCCTCCATACCGATGGAAACAATGACCAGCAGATCCAACGGGATTACGTGATTTCGTGGTTTGTTGCTACAGCCAGGATGATCCACAGCCTTGACCTATCGCATGCACGGAATATCATAGCTCTCACCAATCTGCTCACCAGCATCCTTGACTTTTCCTTCGGCTGGACCCCCTTCCTCAAATGCTGCTCCGGGACCTAAACATAGCCTTCCGGGATCACATCCGGTAGACAATCCAATTATCTCACCAGGGGATTCCTAACTCGTTACTCTACTGCCTCATAGAGACGGGTGAGGGTTCGGTCTTCACCTGTTTTCCACTCGTCACGTTACTACCTAAGAGCTTTCACGGTTTTCATCAAATGCCTCCTATCATCTCGACCGATCCGTATATACAATATGCGGTTGATGCTCACCTACGCCTAGCATAGGACTATTACTTCCCGAGGGAGAGAGCGCTTTCCCCTCATCGGCTTCCCCTCCGGAATCGCCGAACGACTTCCAACGTCACGCGCTCCCACCAGACGATTCGCTTAGTCTTCCATTTCAGGCCCGCCACCAGCATACAGAATCGATGATTAATAATACAGGCTGACTGTGTAACTATTAATCATGCAGCCGTTTTCTTATTTAAATTTTCTACTCTTAATTTTTTTTCTTACGCTAATTTTTTTTTCCACGCATCTGGCCCACATGAATGTCCACTGTAATACTAATGATTATCTAAAGTCGCGACGGTATTGCTATCGACATTCAAGACAAAAAAAATTGTGAGTTTTTTTTGTTTTGGTTGGATTTTGATTTTGGTTGGAAATTTGAATTTTCAAATTAACGGCTATACGCGTCCGCAAAAATGACGTAAATTTTAGCGAAGTGTTACCGTTAAAGTTGAATTTTTGACACAAAAACGAAAAAGTAACACAAAACCAAAAAACTAACTCAAAAATGAAAACTCATAATTTTTTTGGTCTTGAATGTCGATAGCAATAATTAAATGATTTTACAATATGTTATGGAACTTAATTTTTTTAAAAAACAGACACAAGTACTACTTTGCTGCAAGATTCAAAATAATAACAATAATACTTGAATAATAATAATAATAATAATAATAAAATAATAATAATAATAATAATAATAATAATAATAACGATAATGATAATAACGATAATATTAATAATAATAATAATAATAATAATAATAATGATGATGATGATGATAATAATAATATAATAATAATAATAATACTATATCTGAGGCGTACTGATGCAGCTAATGGCATATCCTCAACGGACATAAGCCTCCAATACCCTTGTTCGAGGTCCTCCACCCCCCCGTGTCAGTCTCTCGCCTGATGATCGGGGCCACCGATGGAGCTCCTGAGGGCAAGACTGCACTAAGCCGAGGTTATTCCGCAGTCCCAGCAACCTCTTGCAAGACGTCACCGAATGTGCAAGTGCATACACCAAGCGCGGTTGCTAGAGCTGCCTCGAAACCCCACCCATAACAATCTGGTGTCTGCTGGGTCCTGGGCTATCAACCAGCATATGCGGAGTTTAAGATCTTTTACGCGTGCAACGACCCTCCTCCCCAGCATCTACCACCAAAGGGTTATGAGTTGGCGTCACAGTTTAACGCCTTGAGGCCATTGGGCTGAATAATAATAATAATAAAAATAAAAATAATAATAATAATAGTAATAGTAATAATAAATTAAAATCAGGCCTGAAAAATAAAGAGGGATGGAAAGGGGTCATGCTTTCATGGAAAAGAATAGCAGCAATCAAACAGAGGAAGACAGAGCTTTCAGTGTATATATATTTATATGTATATATATATATAACAAGTAGGTGTCTTTTGGGTTGGTCAGCCATCACACACATGTGCATATATACATATACACACATACATACATACATACATATATACATACATATTTATATATATATATATAGTCCTTGCCAGCGACAAAGTCAGTGTGCAATCATCGAACTGTTAAACCTCCACCGAATATCGGGCAAATAAACGAGGAAAGATACTCCACGAAGGAAGGTAAAAAAGGAAGAGGAACCAGACGAGTCAGAAGAAAATAGACGCAAAAGAAACCGATTAACAAGATCGCAACAATGGAAACAGTAGGGTGCTTCTCCAGGACTATCTTCTGGTACCACTGCGCTGTTTTGGCTTCATCCTAATAATAATAATAATAATAATAATAATAATAATAATAATAATAATAATAATAATAATAATAATAATAATAATAATACCTTACGTAGTGTGACATTCTCGTCTGCCTTAATACACCCTTCTACCATCTTGTCGCCATCCTTCTCCCCTCCGTCTCCTTCTTTGTCTGCCTTCGTGAATCCTTCCACACCCATCTTCTTGTCCTATATATATATATATATGTATATATGTATATCTCTATCTGTCTATCTCTCTCTCAGAGTCTCTTTCTTCTGCGCTCCGTGGCCTGCCTCCTGACACAGAATATATGTATACATATAGGTACATATAGATATACACATACAGATACATATACATAGGTATATACATAGGCATACATATACAAATGCATATACATATACATATACATATACATATGCATATGCATATACATATACATATACATACA
>WBZZ01001505.1:140000-187500 GCA_019918135.1 Paulinella micropora
AGAAACTCTAAAGATTAAAGGAAGGAAACAAGTATATTATTCAATCTATGGAGGAGGATTAGGAAAACATTATGAAATAGAAATTACTATCCCTTAATTATTAATTTTATATATTAAAGATTATTTTTTACTATTTATATACTATGGGTAGAAAACCGATATACAAAACAACAGAAGAGAAAAGGGAAGCCTTGCGGAGAAAGGCGAGGGAATTTATACAAAAAGACCAAGAAAGACATAGACAGAAATCCATGGAGTATTATAACCAAAATAAGCAATAATAGCGGAAAGAAGAAAGAAAAAAAGAGAAGAGGTAAAATTAGCATTACTCAAATTGAAACGGATGGAGGATTCCTTGAAATGAATTATATATTAAAGATAAGATATTATTATATATAAATATAACAGATAATTTATTATTATTTTTATAATTTTTATATCCACATTGATATCAAAAAATATGCAACCACCTTTACCACCCAGACCAACGAAGGAAAATGTAGAACTAGCGAAGGTAAGGGCGAACTTAAGGGAAACTAAGACAAGGGAAGCGAAGAAGCGTGAGGTAAAACTTGTAGAACTAAGACTAATAAAAGACAGAAGTATAAATGGATATACATACCCTTCTAAAGACCTTGACATTAATTTCAATGATATGGATGCGATTGAAATATTAATTATGAGAGCAGTGAAGGATGCTAAAATAGAGGTCTGACAAACGAAGCAAGTCTTCATGTCAAGTTTGGTTATATAACAGATGTTGATGATAGTAAGTTTTATAAATGGAAAACTTTCAATTCAGTTAAGTTAAAAGACATTGATGAGTTGTTTCGTCATATATATCTATACAACGAACAAAATCTTGAAGCCAGTGCGAATGGATATGAAAGAATTATTCAAGAAGATGGAGGCGGTTGTAATCTCTCAGGGAGTGATAAGAAACATAAAACAGATGAAGGAATTCATATTAATCCAAGGAGTAAGGATAATAATTGTTTCTTCTATGTTGTTAAGGATATATTAAATTTACCTTTGAAAGGAAAATCAAAACTTAATAAAAAAATATGTAATGATATTAGGCAAGAATTCAATCTTGAGCCTAATACTCCGATACCTTTATCAGTCGGATTTGAAATCTTAAAAAATATTGTATTGAAGGAAAGTATTTTGAATTAACTGTTGAAACAAGCAAACAGACATTCAAAAATTTTGAAGACCCTTTAATAACTGTGGATGTGCTTTGTTATCTACTCAAAGGACATTATATAAGTTTCATAAAAAGAAACAAAAATAAGTGTCCAGATTGTTATAAAGAGTATTATAATAATCATAAATGTAATAATAAAAGAGTTTCATATGTAAAGGCTAAATTAAGAGGAAAAGAAAATCAGGTAAGGTCTTTACTTACTAGATTTGAAGAGGCTAAGTATAATAATCAAGATGAAGTATTTCATTATGACTTAGAGACTTTTACAAATGAATACAAATTACACACACCATACATAGCAGGCTATACCATTTCGGATATCGGCTTTAAATATGTAGCAGGCGATGAATGTATTCCTAAATTACTTGATATAATTTTCAAATATGCGGAGGAGTTAGCAGAAAGAAAACCGAAAGCGAAATTATATGTTAATGCTTTCAATGGTAGTAAGTTTGATCATTACTCATTACAGAAAGAATTTATCAAAAGGAAAATTAAAAATAAAGCCTTAATGAATAATGGTGCTATTATTTCATTAGAATACAAAAATATGCAATTCTGGGATATGTGTAAGCACACTGAGGGAAGTCTAAAAAAGAACCTTGAAACACTGAGCTGTAATGTGTTAAAAGGCGACTTCGAACATAGCAAACACAAACGATGGGAAGAGATGGATGATGAAACGAAAAAGGAATGTCTAACATACTTAGAAAAAGATTTTATGGGTTTAAAAGAACTTCATGACACACTAAACAAACAAATATATGAAGAACATAACCGCTTATATATCTACTTCGTCTCTTACTTGGAATTTATGGAAAAAGAAGATAGATGGTAAATATATTATTCATCTACCAAATTTAAAACAAAAAAAAGATTTTAGAAGGGCTGTATATGGTGCTAGAACTTATCCAAGCAAAAGACGATTTATTTCAGAACAATATCAAAAATATGTGAATGGAGAAATCGGCTTCGATGAGGTTGTAGATTATCTTATTGATGCTGATGTTGTAAGTCTTTATCCAACGGCGATGCTTGAACTATTTATGACTGGCGAAATAAAGGAATGTGAAAAAGAAATGAAAGGCAAACTAGGGATTTATAATGTTGACTACATATCTCCAAAAAATATATTACATCCGCGGGTTCCGTATAGAGATAGTAAGGGGTGTTTAAAGTGGGAGTTAAGAGATATGAAAGACCAATGGCTAACTTCTGTAGATATTGAAGATATGATTGAACTTGGCTACCAAGTCAAAATCATTCGTGGATATTACACTGAAGAAGCTGAACCAGTATTTAAAGAATATATTTCAGACTTATTCAAGAAAAAACAAAATTCAAAGAAAGGCACACCGCAGTATTTATTAGCAAAGTTATTTATGAATGCTTTATACGGTAAGACCATTCAGAGACCAATAAACACCGTGAGTAAATATATATAAAAAAATCACGAGTATTGGAAATTCTGGGCTAAACACGTAATAACCGATATTGAAAAGTTTGAAGAGGCAAATGGAGAATTATGGTTAATCAGCGGTATTCCAAGAGATGAGCAAGAAAAAGAAGAAAGAATTACGAAACCCACTCACTACGGGGCATTTATCCTAGCATACAGCAGACGAATTATGTATAAGTATATGACCGAAGCCAACCCAGACAACGACCCCGATCGAGATTATTATTATACAGACACAGACAGCATTCAAAGTCATGTAAGAAACATTGAACGAATTAAAAGATTTAGAGATAAAACAATCGGCGGAATGGATGATGACCTTGGAACAGATTGTAAAATAATAAGAGGAATATAAGTAGCACCAAAATTGTATATATTGGAGTATGTAAAGAAAGGTGAAGAAAAAGGTAAAACTCATTTCCACTTTAGAGGAAAAGGTTTGGATTTGAGAAAATTAAATCCAACCGCTTATGAATTAATGGATAAGGGCGAAAGTTTAACTAATACCAGAGACTTTATAATGAAGAAAATACATACTAGCAGAAACAGCAAACAACAACACATTGAGCATTTTAGCATACAACACCAAAAGAATGTAGTAAAAGTAGTTAATAAAATAAGATGGTGCGGACGTGAGTTTATCAACAAAAATGATAGTATCCCTTACGGCTTCCATATCCGCTCCTAAACTAATGATAATACTTAATTAATTTTTTTCCATAAAATTTTTTACCACTCTATATAGACCAATGACCACCCTCACCAGATTATGTGAGAAGTTTGAGAAACTCTCTATTGAAAATAAAAAAGAAACATTTTCTCTTACCGATGTTAAAAAGATAATTACTGACGAAATCCAAATGATTGAAAATGCACAGGCATGCAAGCCAAGGGATATTTTTCCATTCGGTAAGTATAAAGGTAAGAAAATTCAAGATGTTGCTACCATTGACAAACCATATCCAGAATGGGTTATGAAACAACCGTGGTTTGAGAAATTTACTGACATTAAAAGTGAAGTAAAAAAATATATTTGATATTTTTGCTAAAAGATTTTTTAATATTTATATATATATCATGTCAGACCTGAACACAAAACAAGACTACTTGAATGAAATTGAAAAATGGAACCTTGACGGCGAAATAAAAAAGCCGACAATTAAATGGACTAAGCCTGACATTGTTTCTTTCTATGAGCAATACAAGCCGAGGGATGACACAGCGAAAGCTACAGACGAAGGATGTAATGTGAAAGTAGTTATTCCGTTGGAGGCCACATTAGAAAAAATGATGGAGGAACAAAGAACTCCTTTTAAGGAAACAGATCTTGTTGTGAGAGAGACTGGAATTACCGAAATAAAGGCTAATGTTGGCGAAGAAATAGCGACTGCTACATGTACAGAAGAAGGATGTATATTAAATAAAGCACCTTGTAAAGAGTGTAAGAAAAAAAAATGTGTTATCAGTTTCAATTGACAATGATAGATTTTGCGATGTGGCATGTGTGCTTTCATTTCTAGAAAAAAATGAAGAAATGAATGAAGTTAGAAAAAATAATTTTATTAAGTATTTTAAAAAGTGATATTTGAAAATCCACATTTCCATTTTCGTTTTTTTTTTTTGCATTATGGATCCTCAATCCAAGTAAAAACATACTGAATACTTATAGTCTGATTTGTAGTAGCCTGTGCTGTTATAGTTAGCCTTTCGCTTGGCAACATGTCATCTAAATCATAATCAGCAAAATTTATACTTTGAGCATCACTAGTATTCACGAATACAACAGCAATCACATTCCCGCCACTAATAGTGGCAGTAGTATCAAACGAAACTAAACTCGTATTTGTATTGTTGTCAGCATACACGGCACCTGTAAGTGTAGCATTTTTTATTACCTTAATGATTACGCTACTTTTAGTGTCAGTATTTAGAATATTTAGCCGTCTAGGATACACTATACTATAATTAGCAATAGTGTTTCCAATAATATTAGTATTATTTCTCATAGTAAAAGCATGAGTTGCTACATTCGTCGTATTTGCTGTTCTTTCATAAATAAATGGAATACCTCTTATGATTTCAGTTCCTTCAATAAAGCATCCAACACTGGCAATTCTAAGATTTTGGATTTGCGGATTAGCACCAACAGCCAAAGAAGCCAAGAATGGTAAAGTAGTATTATTAAGAGATGTAGCAGTTTTGCTGTTGGCATATCGTATAGCATGGACTAGTTGAAATTGTCCAGTGTTTGGATTTTCAATATAAAATGATATTTGCCCGAAACCCAAGTATTGATATTTAATCTGAAATACATTACCCTTACTGAAATCAATGGCTGGTAAGTAATCTGTTCCATCTGCTTTATCTACATTCCATTGACTTTGTTTAACCTCTGTAATGACAGCGGAGTTGTTTAATTGGTATATTTTCATTACACCATTTTCTCTTGAGAAGAAAAATCCGTCCGTCAAGAAGGAATCACCAATACCTACATAAGATGAATATCCGCCTGCTTCATTTGTATTCCACAAAGCAGTAAATCTGACACATACACCCATACCAGCACGATATTTAATTTTCTTTTTTGTTTCAATGAATAATCTTGAACCTCCAGCAGCCTGTGTTGTTAGATATGCCATAGCACTCTTTTGCTCTAATGTAGCATTAGTAGTGCTTGTGTTCCACTTAGAGGTATTTACATTATACATAAATGTTTCTTGTATAATCGGTGTGTATTGTGATGTTGCTAATTCACCAAATGCTGTTTTTTCAGCATTAGTCTCAAGATAATCATCATGCCCTACTTTTACATTTACGAAATCTCCGTCTGGATTTTGTGCGATTAAGTTTCTCTGATGAGTAGTCATCTCTTGTGTATATAAAACAAAAAAAATTTTATTTTATTTTTCTTTTTTATTTTTATTAGTTTTACAAAGTTCATAAACATCTATGACATCAAAATTTCAATTCCCTTCACAAGCACACTTCGTTGAAGAATAGCAAAAGTGTAATGGTTAAGATTAGCACCAGCAGTAGTTGAAACGAATTCATATCGTCGTTCAGTATCAAGGGTTAGACCACTTACCTCATAGCCGTCGGTATCCTTATCGCACAGCGGGCGGTTGTTATCCCAAGTATCCACATGGAACCAGTTGTAATGATACACATTAGAATTTAAAATAGCACTACCCTTCAACTTATCCTTGAGAAGCATATAGTCTTCATTATTTGAAGTGTTAATGTCAAATTGTTGAATACGACTTCCATCAAGAGTTGTGTAATATGTCTGAATTTTAGACCCCTGAGCCTTTACGACTGGAGGTCCCACCGCATAACCAGCAGGCAAGTTGCTATTATCAAAGGAAGTATTAGCACTCTCAGTGTTGTGAAAGGCTGCTGTATAGATACGACGAATTCTTTCACCCTGCGAGCGGTTCATTTTTACGACATAGTTCTGTTGCGATGATGAAAGGTTCTGCTTCCAAGCAATGGGGTATTCAATCTTAAAAGGAAAGCCTTCACCAGCAATCTTTTGTTGAACACCCAAAATAACATTAGGGTCAGTCTCCACAGCAAGAAACAGATTTAAGTTAGAAATAGAAGCACCAACAGCAGTAGCCGTCGCACCAGTGGAAATAGAACTCGCATCAGTTCCATAGAATGAAGTGCGGGCGGTGCTCTCCCATACAATTCTAAAATCCAAAATTTCATTAAAACCAATAGTTTTATCAAGTTCAAAAATTGTTCCAAACAGCATTCCCAAAGGAAACTTAACACTGATAGCAGGAGTATCCTTGTTATCAGTACCACCTTCAAAATACTTAGCCTCCTCAAAAGGAACATCAACAAGGCTATAGGTTCCAGCAGTGCTATCAGCGAGAGCGGTATCATCATGACGACGAACAGCAACAAGTGACACTTTGTAGTATCCTTGAACCGCCCCTCTTAAATCTGCAAGCACACCCGCATCGGTAATTGCTTTTCTTTCCGCTACTGTTCCAATTTCAACTTTCCAGCATTACACTTTTGAAGCATAGCACCAGAATTACCTGTTTTCTTATCATCATCATAAGCACCATGGTTTTCAAGTGCCATAAATTTTTCATACTTAATTTCTGGTTTCCATATCACCTTAGTGTAATTACCCACATGTTGAAGATTACACAGATACTGCCCGCTTCGGCTTCGCAATTCAATAGTTTTAATCATAGACAGACAATCCATAAAAATACGATTATACCTACCAGCACCCGCACCAGTCGGAGTGTAAATAAATCGCAACACAGACCTCGCAAGGTTCAAAGGGCGAGTAGGAATTTCAAAGGTGCTTTCCATACCACCAGCAGTAGTAAGTGGGATAGTTTGCGACCCTTCACGACTGGTAAGTTTGTTCAATTCATACTTACCTGTGAGCAGTTCCTTAGTCTGATGGACTAGTTCTCCTCCGTATTGGACAGGCATTTTTGTTTTGTTTTTGAAGTAGTGTAATTAACTAATTCACCAGAATATATTTATAGAAAAAAATAAATAATTCTAAAATTAATTGATATTTATCTCTTTTTCAAAAGATTGAAAAATGAATTAAATAAACTAAAATAATTAGTTTCACGATAAACCAGTAATGTCATAACGATACCCAAACCGTTAAGATTAATTGCTTGGTCGTTTTCGTCTGTCAAGTAAAATCTAAATACGTTGTTTGAATTAGTGGACAATGTTTTCCCGTATTCGCTTCCAGAGCCATCATAGATGACAGACCCAAAAGGAATTTCGTTGGCTGTATATATTTCTTGAAGCACATGATTATCACCTTCATTCACCAAATCCGATTGAAGATACAAAGTTTTTTCACCAGTTAAAATAATTACATTCGTCGATTTAATAAAATCATTGGCAAAGAAATATGTTGAATTTCTATCAAATCCCATAACCTCATGAATACGGGTATCAGCATCAAATATAAACCGCGGTTGAATACCTCCGTTATTTGAAACACTGAATGTTAATTTACCATCCTCCGCTTCTGTGTTTGTATTGTTGCTTGAGACAACACAAGTATAGTCATTTGGACTCTCCGTCGTCAGTACCTCGGCCAGTTTATTTTTTAAGTTGTTCATTGTGTAGTTTCCCTCAGGTATTGTAATTAAAGCCTCATACCAGTCTTCGGATAATGTAAAAGTATTATATGGTGAAGCCACAGAGTAATACGATTTCGGCACATAAATATGAAGAATTTTACAATGTGTGGGATTGTCTAGCCCCTTCATATTGATTTCGTGTGTAAAGTCGCTGTCTGTTCCCGTTATTTATTTTTACTATTTATGTAGTAAATGGAACTTGAACGACCGCCTTTATACCATTGATATTTTAGAATTGCGATTCGTGCTGTCGCACTCTCTCTTATTCTAAAACATCGTTTTTCTTTTTCAAAAAAAATTAATGCTTATTGTAATCCTTAAAAGTGCGTAGCCAACGATGTTTTGTGATGACGAAGTCAGAACAAAATATCATTTACAAAAAGGTGTCAAATCCATAACCATTCTGTGATTTTAACTTTTCTGCTTCGTCTTCTTTTAAATCTGTATAACCGCTGGCAAATTTAAATTTAATACCTTTCGCTCGCTCTAAAAGAAACCTCATACTATGCCACCCGCAGGTATCCGATGTGTCTGATTGTTGTTTTACTTGATTGACCTTCATTAATAAATAACTATCTGGATTACTTTGGTCAATTAGTCTTTTCATTTGTTGTTGAAATTCTTCTGTTGGCTCGTAAAGTGCTAATGGGTCATACACTTCAACACTCCTGTCTTTATCTAGACTTATCCATATGGCCATCCAGTGCTGTCCTTTTTCGATGCTCGGATCGGTATTCATAATAAATCCGTATCGCTTTCTGCTTCCGGGCTTCAACTTGTAGATTTCATCACTGGCTATCGCTCCGAGATACCATCCATATTTTTTCATTATATCATCTATTTCATTAGTCATTAAACCGCGACCCTCACCCTGTTGTTCCTCTGGTTGCTGTGGCTCTTGTTGTGAGGGGACAAGCCCCTCCAAATCGCTTCGCTCATCTGGCTGTGGCTCTGATTGCTGTTGCTCTGGTTGCTGTTGCTGGGGCTCAGGCTGTGGTTGCTCTGGTTGCTGTTCATTTCTATATTTATTTATAAGAGCATTAACATAATCTTTTGTTCTCATTGAATGAACCCATTCTTTTCGTGATAAATACTTTTTAATGTTTTTTACGGAAAACACTTTATTAATCAAATCTTCTAAACCAGTTCCCGTTTGTAATCCCAAATATTCTGCGAGTTTCTTTTTTACTTCGTCCTTCTTTTGTCCAACATCTATTTTATGTTCTACAATTTTGTCTATTATCCATGATGCCCTTTGCCTTTAACATCGTGGCCTTCATTTTTAAGTTTATCCCTCAATGCTTCACCAAGAATTTTAATAGTAAGTTTTTTCTCAATATTACTATTCGACAATCCATTCTTTAACATTGCTTTGTATTTAGCCTCCTCTAGTTGGTTTCCTATATTTTTATTTAATGCTTCATGTGCTCCTAGCATTTTTTTCATATCATCTATTGTTATTTGTTGCTTTTGAAATTCTTTTATTCTTTCTGCTAGACTTTGTATTTTACTAGGATCCCAATTATCTATATCTGCTTGAGTAAAAACTCCAGAATTTATGATAAATTTTTTATTGTCTTCAAATTCTTTATTTGGCTTAACTTTTACCTCTGGCTGTGCCTGTTGTTTTTGTGGTTGTCCCTGCTGTGGTGGCATAATGTATTGATATTGAACTGGTGGTAATGCTTGTATCCTATTTTTTCTGTCTTCTTCATATTTTACATCATCTATGAGTTTTTGCTCCCTTCTTAGTTCTCTGGCTTTTTGTTCTTGTCGTTCCTTGATATCGGATAGTTAATTGCGGTGTATCCTTGCCAACTCATCACGCCTTTCCTTAGTATCTGCGTCTACGCGACGCTCTTGCCTCTTCTTCTCCTCTTCTAAATCCTCCCTTGCTTTCTTTTCTTTTTTCTCTATATCCTCAATACCCTCATACTTTTCCTTTCTGAGTTTGTCTAAGTGGTCATTAATGGCTGTTCTCGTATTCTGCTCAATCTCCGACAGGCTTTGAACTTTTCTTAAATCCTCCTTCTTTTCTTTTTCTTTGCTTTTGGTCTGCTCAAGTATTTCATAAAAGTTTAACAATTTGAAGTGTGCTCATATCATTTGTCTTTTTACCGAAATTAAGATAATATTTTTTACCTTTCTGGATAATATACGGCTTCCCGCTTTTATTCCTATAAACCCCTTTTCACATTTTTAGTCTTAGCGACCATTTGATATTTTAGAATTTCACTTCGTGCTACGCACTCTCGCTTATTCTAAAACATCGTTTTTTCTTTTATTGAAAAAATAAATTGGTTTTCGATGTTTGTTGAAGACGTGGTCTGATTTAGAATTTAAGGGCACCTCGTCCTCTCTGCTTACCATACCCCAGTCTTGATGCTACAGTACCAACACTACCAGCGTAAGGTACCCCAACGCTACTTAATGCTCCCGCAGTCCTAGAGATTAACTTATTATTGCGAAGAAATTTATCAACAGCCATTGCGGTTTTCCCAACTTTTTGCCAGTTGATTTTACCGCCAGCCTGTCCCTTGCCTCCTTGCTTCTTCTTGCGACCAGTCTTCTTTTTGCCTCCAGTCATTATGCTTGAGTTAATTGTTCGTTTGCCGATTGTTGGAATGACTTCAACACGAGTTGTTTTTACTACCATTATACTATGAAAAAAAATATTTAAAAATCAAATAATTATTTTAGACGAAAATTTGTCACCTTACGGGACAATTTCCTATCGCATGCGATAGGCTAAATTAAAATTCTTCCGTAATTCGTCATGAAACACTTGAGACATAAAGAAAATTAAATCTCTCCTTTGTTGCTTCGTGATACTTTTGAAGAAAGTAATCAAAGTCAAAAGATAGGTCTAAGTGTTTATACACGAGTTCCATTTTGTCCTGAGACTGGCCCGGAAAGATTAATAAATAATTTAACTGCTTAATGGCTTCTGGCCGTAGGTCGTTCAAATACTGGCTAGACATAATAACCTTACTTTTATAGTGTCTGTTCTTTTTTAACAAATCACTTACGGACTTGTCTCTTAATCCGCTCCCTAAATCGTCCAAAACAAAAACAACCTCTGGAGAAATATACTTACTTGGTCTCGCCTCCACGGCGCTCTGTTTCTTTTTTTCTTCTTTTCCAATGTATAAAAATTGTGGCTTCTTTGTCTTGTTTTACTTCTCCTTCGTGTTGCTTGTCATGTCTGTTCAGTTTGTCTAACTCATAATCAATGACATTAACACCATCTGAATTAAGAAAGGTATTTTTTGCCATCGGGTTGCCTCTGTTCTTAAAGTGCTTTACCATTGCTTTATAAATGTAGTCCTTGTGTATTGTTGAAGCAATAATGACAATACGGGTTTTTCTGTCTGTAGTCCGTTTCAGTATTTCAAAGAGTGCTGTCGTTTTACCGCTCTTCTTACGGGCAAGCAAAAATATGTTAGCATACGGCTCATTGAATAATTTATAACCTTTTGCTTTTTTATTTCCATCACCCTCTTGTTTTACTGGCTTCACCTTGACATTGTTAATCTTCATCATGATATTTTAGAATTGCGATTCGTGCTGTCGCACTCTCTCTTATTCTAAAACATCGTTTTTTTCATTTACAAGAAATTAAATGGTTTTACGATGTTTGTTGAAGACGTTGTAGATTCGACTTCGTCGAATCTGGTCTGAAACAAATATCAGCCTACGAATTCCAAACACACAACAATTCTTCCCGCTAAATTTCCTGCATCAATATTTCCGCTGTCGGTTTCAAGGACTTTAAATCTATATTGTCCGTCAGTCAATCCAACGACACCCAAATTATAACCGAGGTTTGAAATGTTTGCTGTGGTGCTGTCCGCAAATGTTCCAATAATTCCAATTCTATCCATGTAAAGAATTCTGGTTTTTGTCTCTGTCTGATCGTTCATATAGTGGATAAATTTTACATTCATTTTGGTGGGTGTGAATGACATTTGGATATTTTTATTAAATGTTTTGCTTCCTCCAGCAAAATCATTGCTAAGAAAAATAATCTTTTGGTATTTGAACTCACTCATCATATATTTTGTATAATATAAAAAAAAATGATTTTAATATTTTTGTTTATGTGGTCTGTGTTAGGTCGGACTGCCTGCGATTTCTATTCACGGGTCAGTGGTAAAAAAAAATGAAAGTTGTGTGTGGTGTATTCAAAAAGGAATAGAAACCAAATTTAAATGTGTGTATAAACCTTTTAGTGATTGGTGTGTTAGTTTTGATGAAGCCATTCCTTTAATGTGCTCAGGTAGTGATGCTTCTTGGTATAAAATGCACTTATACGAGTGCTCACTTCTTACTTGAAGAAGGTGATGGAAGGCAGATACCGATAAGCAATGTTAAAATACCGACATAAGTATTAGCAACCTCACAAGGTAAGTTCTTTTCAGATAGCCTCACGATACAAAGGGTTATAATGGCTATAATGATGCCCATTTGAAATAAGTATTTAATAAGTCGGCTGTCGGTTGGTCTGTTTTTTATACAACAACAATTCCAGTTATCTTCCCATTCGTGCTCTACTTTTTTCCCCTCAGTCTTTAGTTCTACTTCAAGAACACGAGACTTTAATTCGGGAGTTAGTTTGCCATCCATATCCATAATAGGTGGTGGTCTGTGAAGTCTAGTCGTATTATTTGACATTTTCTCTAATTTCTTGTAGTATATTCATAAGATTTTTATTTTCTTTTTCTAAATTAACTACCTTTTCCGCCATGTGTTGAAAAGCACTGACTAATATTGGTATAAAGTCCGTATATGTTATACCTTCAAAGTTTCCATCCCCATCATCCGCTTTATTCCACTTTCAGATACAAATTCTGGAAATATTTTTTTAACTTCATCAGCAATAAATCCGTGGTTCTTTCGTTCTTTCTTTTTGTCTGATTTCAAATAATATGAACAGCAATTTATTTTCATAAGTTTATCGCAACAATCCCCGCAGTCTAATGTTTTAATATCTGATTTTAATCTCCTGTCTGAACCAGATGACCATGTATTTGCTCCCGCAGCCAAAAACACATAACCCGTATTATTTTCACCATTTGATAATGAAGTTGACCAAGCATGTAATAATCCACCTGTATTCATTACCACCGCATAACCTGATGAGTCTCCTGCTTTCATAAATATTTGTGGGTTGGTCGTATTGTTTGGTCTTTTTCTTAATGTTAAAAATCCGCTAGATGCTGTCGTCATGCTTGTATCACTCTGAGCGTAGATTACTCCTGTCCCCCTCGCATAAAAACTTAAATCTTGGTTTGTGCTGCTCCCCGTAGCATATATTGAGTTATAACCAAAACCAACTCCCTGCGTCCCGTTGCTGTGTCTGAATTCAACACCGCCAGAAGATGGACCAAGATTGCCCGTGACATATAAACCAACTGGTGATAGATGAGACCCACTTCTTGCTTCCCCGCGTATGTCGACTGTGCTATTAACAACAGATATACCCGCATTTGCTGTTATCAATCCGCTTGCTGTTAATGTTGTTGTTGATGTACCCGCGGTTGCATTTAATAATCTTGATGCCTTAACTTCTCCGTTGTTAATTCTGAATAATTCGTTTGTCCCACCATAGTAAAATATATGGGTATCTGTTGAAGAATTAATATTATACCAAAGTTTGGCTCGCGATACCAAATCCAAAAATTGCAGTCGTTGATGGTGTTCCTCCATCCCATAAAACCAGTTTATTGTTAGCTAGTCCATTTCTATCAATAAAAACACTTTTTCCAGCACCTACTACTATATTGTCGCTTGTTGTTAATGTTGTTGTTGATATCCCCGAATTTGCCGTTATCAATCCGCTTGCGGTTGCCGTTGTTGTTGATATACTCGCATTTGCCGTTATTAATCCACTCGCCGTTAGTGTCGTCGTTGATATACCCGCGGTTGAAGTAATTGTTGTCCCTGTTATTGTTCCGCCATTTGTTAAATTATTTGAGTTCATATCCAAAGCACCATAAAACCGCATACCGCCAGCATTGTTAAAACGGACAATGTCAGACGAAGCACTTTATTATCCAAAAGTTTTGAAATATAAAGTCCCGCCCCTTTTGCGTCAAATGCTACATTCGTGAATACATAACCTCGTTGGTTCGCGGTTCCGCTTGTAGCGGTATTTAGAGTAAATAAAAAATATTGATAATCACCTGATGTCTGTGAAAAGAATATATCTCCTCCATTTTGGTTTAATATCCTCGCCCCATTATATGTTATATTTCCACCATTAGTGATAGTTTGATTATTAAAATCAGCATTGTTCGTTAAAGTTAGATATTTTATCACAGTGCTCGCACCATTAAATGTTTTACTTCCTGTTATGGTTTGGTCTGTTGTTAGTTTTACATTTTGCCCGTCCAATTTGTCCGCATACCCTTTTGTCGCTCCGTCCGTCGCTAATGTCGGAGTTCCAAGGTTGGCTATTTTGCTACTATTACAATCTAGCCCCGAAGCATTTACCCAACCGACTATCGCCCCATCAATAATAAAACTTATTTTTTTTGGCATTTATTTCAAAGTTATAATTTACGCCCGTGCCCATATCAAGGCATCCGATAGTTCCTATATTGGCTGTGGAATTAAAAACCACGAATGTTCCTTTTGTTGTTGCATTCGTTGAATTTCCAGTTATTTCAAGGGCACTGCTAAATGTCTTGATTCCTGCTATGGTTTGGTTTCCTGTTAATTTCACATTTTGTCCGTCTTTTGTATCTACATAACTTTTGTTTGCTCCGTCCGTTGTTGCTGATGGTGTGGCTAAGTTTGTTATTTTGTTGTTATTCAAACTTAATGTTGTTCCAGTTGCGGTTATAATTAAAGTATTACCTGAATATAACTCAACATACGAACCCGTTATTTGTATCGGATACCAAGTCGCTGTTGCTGTTTTTTGTGCTGCAATCATTCCTATTTTTGTATCAAAGGCTATGCCAATACCATCAAAAGTAGTAGGATTGGATGAACCACTTACTTCTAAAGTTGATGTAAATTTTTTATTCCCTGCTATGGTTTGGGCTCCTGTTAGTTTAACCACCGAAGTATCAAGAACGGAAACATCCACACCATCAACTAAATTCACATTTGTTATGCTTTGACTTTTCATATCAATCCCCGCACTCGCATTTATTATACTGCTAAATGTTTTTATTCCTCCTATGGTTTGGTCTCCTGTTAGTTTGACCACCGAACCATCAACTGCGAGATTGGCGAGATTAATTCCATTATACGTAGAGGCCCCTGAAATAGCAAAACCTCCCATATTTAGTCCTCCCGTCATACTGGCTGTGCCGTCTAATCTAAGAAAAGGTGAGTTTGTGTTTCTCCATTGCCCTGTGCTATACATAATCAGTTGATTATCTGCTGGGAAGCCTGATATTGTCACATCGCTATGTGAGTCTATACTTCCAGCTGCTGACACCTTATTATTATCATTATGCTCAAATATCCATTCATCAACACCTTTGTCATTTAGTAAATTAACTCCTGTTATATTCTTCCTTCCCATGCTAATATTGCCTGTTTCATGAACATTTATCGGAAATGTTTTATTTACCCAGTTTATTGAATTATATGTTAGATAACTATTCATTGCTATTGGTGCGGTTATAACCACATCTGAAAGTGTATCAATTGAACCAAGGGCTGTATTCTTCCATTTGCTTTCTACATCGTTGTAAGTTAAGTATTGACCGCTCGCTTGTGCAAATATGTTTGTGTCAATCAAATTATATAAACTGGTTTGGTGCGGATTGGAAGTATTGCTTCTGTGTTGAGTTGAGGCTTTGACTTCATCATTATCCCTTACTCATTGCTCTGTGTAGTATAAACTGCTTCCTTCTTTGATATCCGTAGTTGATTTTAAAGCGAGCCGTGTGTCAAAGCGGTTATCAGTCCAATAATAATTAAGTCCTTCTTTTAGGTCAGTTGTTGATTTTAAAGCGAGCCGTGTGTCAAATCGCGCATCAGTATAATAATAATTAAGTCATTCTTTAATGTCCGCGGTGCTTTTGGTAGCCAGTCGCGTATCAAATCGGTCGTCAGTGTAATAAAGATTTATGGGGTCAGCATCTTCTGGCACTCTGTCTGTATTCAGACCGACTATGTTTGTGTGGGTAAGGTCAAGGTTGGCTATTGATAGGCTGTCTGTCGCGATTTCTGACAAGCCGAGTAATGATTTATATTGCGACATTGATATATAAAATAAATATTTAATTTTTAAAATACTAAAATATAATAATCTTAGTATAGAATATTTTTAGAATAAGCGAGAGTGCGAATCACGAAGTGAGATTCTAAAATGCCGTCTCCCGAAGCGAGCCGACAAAACTGGGGAAAAGCAGTTGATGGAATTAAACAAAAAGCAAAGCAGAGAAAAATGGAACATGCCAAAAAGGTTTTGGAACAATACCGAAATGCGGTTAAAAGTGAAGATGAAGATATGGAGCGAAAAATAGCAGAGATAGAAAATAAGAATGTGGCGAACGATATTATTAATGAGAAGGAACAAGATGACACACCCGAGCAGAGTGAGAGTGAAGATGAGGTTGATATCACTGATATCATTGCTGAAAAGATGGCGAAAATGAAAATAAAAAGAGCGAAAGCAGAAACTAAGAGAGAAAAGAAGAAGAGTAAGAAACCAGAGCCCGAGCCAGAGAGTGAAGAAAGTGAAAGTGAGAGTAGTGAAGAAGAAGAACCGAAACCTAAGAAAGGGAAAGGAAAGAAATCAAGCAGTGTGAGTGTAAAAGTATATAATCAATCTTCAGGTGGTGCTAAGAAAGAAAAAAATAATGATGATGTCTCAAGGATGTTTCTAAAGTTTTAAAAGTTTGAAATTAATAATTCTCTTACTGCTTTTCTTTTAGCATTATTTAATACATAAGTTGTTTTCACTTTCCTTATCGTAAAGTCTTTAAAAATATGTTTTATTTTTTTGGAATAGTTATAAGATAAAATAAATTTACCTTTTATTCCTTTTACCACTTTAAATACTTCTTCTGGAGACACATGGTGTTTATATCCCCAACTTTTATTTTCTTCTTCATCATATGGTGGGTCAAGATAGAAAAATGTGTCTGGTGTGTCATATTTTTTTATCACTGCTTTAAAGTCTTTGTTTAATACTATAGTGTCTTTCAATCTATCTTTTAATTTTTCTACATTTTTCTTAAAATGTTCCCTTGAAGATGGTCTATCGTAATTTCTGTAATCGGCGAAAGCCCCTCTCTTTCCTCCGAATGAGTTAAACGATAAATATAAATTCCTGTAAAGTCGCATACTCGGTTCTTTGAATGTACCTTTTTTAAATTTTCAAATTTTGTTCTTGAAGGTGTAAAGTCATATTTTCTAATTGTTTCTGCTGACACTTTCTTCATATCTTTCCATATGTGATAAATATCTTTATCTAAATCATTGATGACTTCCAAATCAACTGGTTCTTTTTTTCTAAATATACTTCCAGCACCGACGAAAGGTTCCACATAAATTTTGTGAGTTGGTATTGAGGGAAGAATTACTTTTTTTAGAAAATGTTTTCCCCCTACCCTTGGAAAAAATGACATTGTATATACATCACCAAAGATAATGATAAGAAAAATAATTCGCATACTCTGGATTATTATAAGTTAATTCGCCTTTTGAATTTCGTATTGCTTTTGCTCTCATTCTGTATTTTTTTCTTCTTTCTTTATCCAAATGGTTTAAATGTGAATATAAACCTATGCGGTCTTTACAATGTTCGTATCTGATATCTCCAAAATTAATAACCTTACCTTTCGGACTAATGACTTTATATTTTTTGTTTTTTACATTTGACTTTGAAAATCTCATTTATATATATATAATGTCTGATTTAGACAATAAACATACAATTATTAATAACCAAAATCGTAATAGTCAATTAGAAGACACACCTACTGGAGAAGAAATTCAAAGAACAAAAGAAGAGGAAGCACTAGAAATACATCATCAGAAAAAGAACCCAAAAATATGGAACACTATATGGGTTGATAAGCCATTAGACCAAGTTTTTCTAGACTTAGCGGATATGAGTAAGATAAAAGATAAGGAAGGAAACAAAGGCTATGCTTGGATGTTAGTTTGGATTGATTGTCATTCCCGATTTTTAATAATCATTCCATCAAAAAATAAAACCGCAAAAGAAGTATATTATGCTTTGAAATCTATACCTTATAAACCTAAATCAATTACAACCGACAGCGGAGGAGAATATAAAGGTGCTACTCGTGATCATTTTATTCAAAATGGTATTAAGCACGATGTGGTTGAAGTAGGGGACCACAGAGCGCTCGCCGTGGTAGATAGAGTTATAAGGAGTATTAGAAGGTGGTTGGATTTATTATGTAAAACTAATAGAAATTTTGACTGGGTAAGTTATATTTAAGACTTGGTTAATGCTTATAACCACAAATTACATCGGGGAATTCAGGCCAGACCAGTGGACGTTTTTGCTAGAAGAGACAAAAATAAGCAGACTATCACACGTGATAACCTTATTAATGAATTCAATGTCGGCGATAATGTAAGAAAAGAAAACAAGAAGTTAATGTTCGCGAAAGGTGGAAAGACTTTCAGCAAAATTATTTATAAAGTCAAAGGCCGTTCCGGATTTAAGTTAATATTAAATAATGACGAGTTAGTAAGCCCAAGGGATTTATTGAAGACTGATTTTACAAAACCTATTGACGAAGAGAAAGACATAAAACAACAAACAAAAGAAATTATAAAGGAAAAGAAGACAAAAGAACAACTAAAGAGAGAAGAAATAGAACCAGAAAACAGATTGGAAGGAACACGTCAAAGAAAAAAGAAAGTCATTTTAGATTACGATGATTTATAAACTGAACACATTCAATCCAATGATATTATTAAAATGTTTGTCTGTTTTCTTATGACAAGTTATGACTTGTTGAAATCATACATCCACATTCACATAATATTTTTTCCTTCGCTTTCTCATATAGTTTTTCTTTATTAATTTCTAAATATTTTTTTTTGTATTTCTTAATATATTCTTTATTTAATTCACTATACACTTTCATTTTTTCAGTCATTTTATCTTTATTTTTTAACTAGTAATCATTCCTATATTTTTTAACTCTCTCTTTGTTTTCTTCCATATATTGTTTTTTCTTTTGATTGTTTCTCTCTTTATTTTCTTCATTCCACTCTTTTTTTGTTCGTCCTGCGATACATCTATTAACACAATTTCACTCGCTCTAATTATTTCTCCTTCTCGCTTACAAAGTTCCATTTTATTATTACAAGGAAACATTTCAATAAGTTCAATGTGGTTGTCATCATATTTTAAAATCTAGTGTGATGAAATATACCACTTGTTTGTTTTGAAAAGTGATCTGTGGTCATACAATCTTTTATGTAGTGGGTTTGTAGTAGAACCAATATATATTTGGTCAGTCTGGTGTGAGCTGTAACCGGAACAGCTACTCTGACACTTAATCGTACCTCAACTGTAGAGGGGCAGACCAAGCATAAGAGTCAAGTAACGACAAGCCGGACAACACTTGATGCCACTATGTAATGTACGGGCCGGCCCGACAATTCCTTTGCCCCCTTGGGGGAAGCCGATGTAAGCGGTCGACCCCCACGCCGAAGACTGACTCCTCATTCGAAGGCGCCCTCGACCGACCGATACATGACATGAAGCATCCCGGCTGTCGAATAAGTAAAAATAATTGGTCCACGTCCAGTGCGAGTCTCCCATGAGAACTCGTGCCCCCGAGCCTAGCTCTTTCACATCAGGCATTAAAAGAAATGCCCCGTCTTGATCTCCCCTTTCCCGTAGAAAAATCAAAGTAGCCAATGATCCGTAAGCGACATCAGACTTCGTAGCTTCACGTTTTGACTTGTTTCCGAGGTCGTCCTCGACCCCTGTGCTCTACTGCTTCCGACTGCGTCTCTTTAGCCCTTCTCTTCTTCGCCGCCACTTCTTTCTCACATCTTGGTGCACCTATCAACAAAAATGATATGCCCGCACTTTGGACTTCGTCCCAAATACGAAGCGGAATCCTGCTTTCCTCTGTTAACTCGAACGGCATATCCAACACCACCCTTGGCATCATTTGCACCGTCCATGGTGTAAAATCCTCATCGTCCTTCTCGCTGGACGCATCCCACTGCTCCAAATCTTTGCCGTCTCGAAATACTGGCGCAAAGATTCTTTCCCGCGTCATATCAATAACACTCTTGCTCCTCCAAAAGTGCATTGTCGGAGCAAGTCCCAACGCAGCCCGTACCCGCGTTCTAGGCTGTACATACGTAACCTGCATTAAAAAGAAATAATCAAAGTCCTTATCCATGACCGTATCCTCGTGCGGTCGACATAGATAGAACTTATCAACCTGCCAGTCGATCTTAGCCACTTCCTTACCGGCTATCCACGGTTTCTTCCATACCGTGCCTTTCCGATCCGACATTTCCGATGACTTCGGAATTTCCCTCCCATCTTTGACGTCTACCTTGACGTCCGAAGCCGAACGATCCTGTTGTCCAGCATTCCTGGCCTCAGCCTTTTCTTCCTTCTGTTGCTTTCGCAACGCCTCCTCACGCTCCTTGCGCGTAAGCAATGCTGGCGCCTGTCTAAACGCTGGTGCAACACGCCTCAGCGCTTGTTCCTCATTCTCGTCCTCCAGCAAATAAGGACTGAACTTCGCCAACCGACGAACATGAACAATCTGTTCCCTTCCACGTGCCCCCGTAGGTGCAATCTTGTAATTGTACGCACCCGTCTGACGTACTATCTTAAATGGCCCATGCCACTTATTGTAAAACTTAATCGATACCCCTTTCGGTACCGTCGGTACATACAGCAACACTGTATCACCTTCCTTGTACTCCACATGAGAGTACTTGCCCATTTCCTGTTCCCGCTGAACCTCTCTCAGCGTCTCCCGACACTTCTCAATCGCACTCCGTGCTTCCGCGATCGCTCGTAAGCGAACTCCTAACAGTTCACACGGTTCCCACTTATCAGGCGGAAACAACAGTTCCGTCGGCGTGTTTAACGCCCGTCCATAGACCACCTGATGCGGACTGACACCCCGCGCGTGTCCGCCTAACGACGCCGAAGCTAAATTGTTGACAGCAAACGTGAACATAGGTACCACATATACCCAGTTAAGCTGGCTGTTCTTACAATAAGTCTTCAACGCTGCCTTCAACGTCCTGTGAACGCGTTCAATCTTACCATTCGCCATTGGGTTAAAAGCAGTCACATACTGCCAATCGAACCCAAAGAACTTGGCAATCCTTTGCGAAACCTCATTCGCGAAACTCGTTCCTCTATCCGAAATAATCCTTCTCTGTATCCCAATACGGCCGAATACCTGATCAATCAGCGCCGCCGCTGTCACTTCCGCTGTCACATCCGTAACAGGGACAGTAATGACATAATTGGAAGTTCGATGAATAACCGTTAAGAGATATTTGAATTTTTCCGTTCCCGCCTCTGGAAAAGGACCCACATGATCGATATGCAAGGTATCGAAAATATCCAGAGTGATATCATATTCACCCTTAAGCCCCATCTTCGGCCTATATGGCAACTTAGCCATCTGACAATGAGTACAACCCTTCACAAACTCCTTAACCCGTTCTCCCAGGTTATTCCACCAAAAACGTCTCCTTAACGACCACGTCATCCTTTCCACCCCCGGGTGGCTCTGCATAGGACAATGATGCGCCGCAATTAACAAAGACGTTCTGAGTTCCTGCGGAACCCATAACAACCATCGATCCTCCTCATTGGTATATACGCCATCTTTTCCCATATACCAAAGGAGTCCATCCTTTAGTACCAAGCACCGCTTGAGTTTCCTTATGTCAATGTCCTCGGGCCTTGCCTGTGGATTGAGCAGATGTTCTCTCAACTCCTTATACCGTACTTTCCTTTGTGAAAGTCCGAAAAGTTTCCACCGACGCCAGTCTGACTGCCGTGTCAGTTTCCAACTGGAATCGAACCTTTTCCGCATGTGCCTCCGGTAACTGAAAAAGATTTTCCTCCTTAACTTTTTCTTCATCCTCCAAGTTAAGGCACATCGGGCCCTTCGGTAACAAGACCGCGTTAAAGGCACCCTGCCTTCCTTCCATAACATCCTCCCCCTCTTTCCTATCCGCGGTCCTTGCTTCCGCCCATAGGATATCCTCACACGCCTCTCTCGCGATCGGCGAGTAACAGCATGCACATTTGTCTCGTGCCTCTACCTCGACTGCTTCCAACGCAGACACTTCCTCGCTGCGCGTGTCACGTTGATTGTTATTATGCGTGAACGGATGATACCAAAGCCCCGATGGCAACTTGGTGTCTTCCGCTCCCTGTTCCGACCCATGATTGCGAACACCGCCCCCGGCGTTCGAAATTCAAACTGTGCCATTTGCACCTCCTTGACCGTATTACGTCGCTGTAAATCTTATAATATACCGAGAACAAAAATCAGGGACAACATTCCTTTTGCCCTTGATGTAATGAATGGTGAAGTCATACTCCACCAATTCCAACTGCCACCTGGCCAACCTACCTGTATGATCTCCAGACATGAGCCATAGCAGGTTATGATGGTCTGTTCTAACCAAAATGTTAGGAGTACCCCACAGGTATTCCCGCAACCTCTGGAAAGCCCACACTATAGCGAGTGCTTCCCGCTGCCTTGTGCAGTATTCCTTTTCCGCCGGTATCAGCTGCCGGCTGATGAACATAACGGGCCGCAACTGCCCAATGGACTTGTCCATCTGTTGAAGCACCGCTCCTACCGCGTACGAAGACGCGTCAGTGTCGAGCACGAACTGTTCCTTCCAGTCAGGTAACATAAGAACTCGACCTCCCTGCCTTGGGTCTTTAGCGATCTCATCCTTGAGCTCCGCTATCACTCTCGTGACTTCCTCCGGCCATGGGTCGTCCCCGACCCCTTGCTTCAGGAATTTCCTGACCACCGCTACTCTTTCCGCAAACCCCGGAATGAATTCACCATAATACTGAGCCAGCGATATAAAGGAATGTAAGTCCGTCCGAGTCTTTGGCATCGGCATAGACGCTACATAGTTCCTCTTTTCATATGCAATCGCACACCGACCCTCTGAGATCTCATATCCCAGGTACTGTATCTTTCTTTGTGCGAAGTCACATTTCTGTGCATTCAAGCGCAATCCAAACGCGCTTATACGTCGCAAGACGTCCTGCACGTGTTCCACGTGTTTCTCCATACTCTCTGAATAAATGATAATATCATCTATGTAACAGAAAGCATAATCCTCCGTCGACCCAAGACGAACCACCGTCGCCTCATCGTCGTACTCCTTCCCCAGCATCTTAGTCATAGCATGCTGAAATAGACCCGGAGAGCACTTAAGACCCATCGGTAATACCTTCCACACGTATGTAGTCATTCCGACCATAAACGCTGTGAGATACCGACATGACTCATTAAGAGGGATTTGCCAAAACCCGCTCTTAAGATCAAGCGTAGTATACACCTTCGCATGCTTGAGCCGGTTGATCCCCTTCCCGAGATCCGGTACCGGTGTCTCGATCTGCTTCAGAATCTTATTGATCCTATAGTAATTGATACACATACGTAAGGACCCATCCGGCTTGGGCGCCATACGCACAGGTGAAGACACCTCCGATAAGCGTGCCTCAATGATGTCCTTCTCCAAAAGCTCCTGAGTGATTTCCCGAGCCATCCGATCCTCGTGATAGCTCATACGTGACGGTCTCCTGTGACCCACCACGTCTTCACCCAGCTTCCGTCCAAAGTTAGCCTCGTAACCCCGAACAAAGCCCGCCTCAAGAGGCCCAAATACCTCCATATTATTCTCCAAGATACCCTTGAGGGCATCTCGCTCCTTCATAGTACCTTCCCAAGTACTATATTTCTCCGCAATAGCCTTTTCCGCGGCTATCCTAGCCTCCTCAATCTCCTTATGAGAGGCCTTACGTGATAACTGCGCCACATCCTCCATTGGAATAGGCCGCTCATCCTCACGTACCATCGTCCCATGGTACCTAGTTTCCTCCTTGCCTCTCCACTGGGCAAGCTGTGCCACATGATCTATGATAATGGCATATTGCATTGCATGCGTGCGGTGATATATACCCGATATCCAAGAGAAGGCTTGCTTTCTCACATCCGCCATCTCACGTTGCATTAACTTGGCCCCATAAGCCAACGCCTTCTCCTTCGTCCCCAATCGTAAAGCCAAGACCAGCTTCTAGCCTCTATGTGGGATCGGGACCGGGTCATCAATAAGATGATCCTCTATATCCTGCCACCACATTTCCGTCCGAGTTCCCACTGGGATGACTATAGTGAAATCATCCACCGATAGCCTGTTTTTCAAGACCTCCTTAATGGCCTTGACTCCCTTAGGGAAAAACAAATTATCATCCCAGTGACTCTTCAAGAAGGCTTCTACGATCGGCTTAGGCTGCTTGACCGGCAGCTTATGTTGGGTAACATTCCAAACCACATGAGACGTCGTGGTCGAATGCACATCTATATAGACATGCTGATCACCGGCATCCTCCATGCCCGCAATCGTACCCCGCAACAATTCCGCTTTTGCTCCGTAGAGGTGTTCCAACCTCGCGTCTATCGCGGCCACTACCGCCTCATCCTTTGCGGAATCCCTACAGTCCACGTTCACGACCCTCACGTCGCGTGGGTCCCTGTAGGCCCAGCCAAAGGTTGTGGTCATGACATATTCCGTCTCCTGTATCTTGTCGTCAGAATTGTCAGCAACCACACTTGCTTCCCCAGAGTCCCCCGACTCTACTGTGCATACATGGAATAACGAGCCTGTTACAGGCTCCTGAATGTGGGGTGTGACCGAAGGCTCCGTGCCCTCGGACACCACCTTTGTCCACCCCCAGTCAGCGCGCATGACTGGTGAGACACTCACATCCAAATCGTGCGCTACCGCACATTGGCCTTCCCGCCGTAAAGGTTCATACGGTACTACCTCGTACCGCGGAGCCACCTCGGATCCACCGTACTGCACCACGTTCAGATCCGTATAAATCCGAGCGTGCATTCGTCTGAGGTTCCGCAGCCCCAACAGGAGACCACCAGCAAAGGCTGGGACGACCCAAAACCGATGAGAGAAAGACTTCCCGTCTTTCAAAAGGAACGTAAGCATGACTGACCCTGAGACCCCGGTCATGCCTCCCACTCCCTTGATCCTCAACCGACACGGCCGAAACCAGTGTCTAAACCATGGTTCCCTGCTCCATAGTTCAATAAATTCCTTCCCGAGTACATTCAGAGATGCCATTGTATCATTGCCCACAATGCATTCCTGCTGTACATCCTCAATAAAAATTTTAGTGAATAATAAAGGCAATTCAGCTTTCCCCGGGCCACACCCGTCCGCTGAAAGTGCTTCATAACCACCAAAATATTTACTATCAAGCGCCTCCGACGCTAACTCCACATTAAGGTCCGTGCCTTTATTCATCACCGGACATAGAGTGTCCCTGTGACTATCAAGGTCCTCAACCTGCTCATTCTGTCCATCCTGGCCTTCCAAGGCCACCGCGTCCGTAGCTTCCTGGACTCCCCGCGTTACCACGCGTGTCCTATCATCAAATCGCAGGTCATGAGTAACCATGTCGCCTCCGTGGCCGACAGGCAACTCACCCGACTTATTCTCCCTCCCGAGCTCCGAGTCAGGCGCTGGGATTGCCTCCTGGGATCCCTGGCCCCGCACTTGCATTAATGCTTTGCCCTGCACATTCACCAACATGTCCACTAGCGTTATACCAAACGCCATACCCTGGACTTGTTGCTGCGGAGGCATCTGCCCTCCGACGGTCCCCTGACCGCCTCCCATCGGCATACCAGAAGCAGGCAAGATTGGTGCTGGAGGGATGTAAGACTGTCCCCCATAAGCAACCACCTGCTGTGGCTGCCCTTGGTAGAACTGCTGCTGCATCGGCTGCCCGTAGCCTACTGGTAACTGCTGCCCCGGAGCTGGACCCGCATAGTAAGCACCTGCTCCCGCCTGCTGCATATGCGATGAGGGAAAAGTTCCCGCACCCCCCCCATACACATTTGCATGAGGAAAAAGGGAACTACCCTGATTGCCGCCCCACTGCGGGCTCCGATTTGAGTTGGGACGTTCCCGTGAATCTGAACGCCCTCCCCGACGTCGCGGTGGAGATCGATCTCGGCTCCGCTCCGGTGACCTATCTCGATTCCGTGAATCGCGTCGTCCTCGGTCGTATCCGCCACGAACATGCCCTCCTCGATCGTATCCTCGTCGATCTCGGGCTTCATCCCTCTCGTCGTAATGACGACCGCCCGATACATGAGTGACCTCACGATCACTACGACGATCTCTTGACCTTGAACGACTACGTCGGTTGTCAAGGTGCCCTCGATCCGACCGATCGCTCGAACTAGACGACGAGCTCGACGAAGAACTAGCAGCCGACCTTGCTGAGGACGCATCCGATGACCCCCGTAAATTCCATGAGGGGTCCACGGATTCATTCCCGTGCCTGCCCGGGATATCTCTTCCCATAGACGCCGGTGCGTCGCCGCCATCTGAAGTGAGAGGGTTCCATACCCTGAACTTTTCCCATTCACCCTTCAAATAAGGTGCCTCATCAGGATCCGTCCATCCCTTCTGATCGTAAGCCTTCCGATCACGATCCTGAAGGTTCTTGAGCTCCTGCGAATACTTATTCGTATTCAACAAGCCATGGAAGGGATCCACTGGATAGTCGTAGCGTACCTTCCTCAAGACTTCCTTCTGCACCGAGTCATCCCAGCCTTCAGGATGAAAATTCTGGCAATTGCTCTTGCACATGGCTCCCGATTTGAGCCACAAGGCTCCCGCCTTCTTCATGCACAACGGCCTATGCACCCTGGGGTTGTAGTATGACCTCTGGAACCGTTGACGACCTTGCCCCGGCCCCCCTTGGGGTCTCTGACCATAGAACTGAGGTCCCCTGCGCGAGTACCCCTGGCCCCAATAAACTTCATCCCCGGGCTCGAATGGTCCCGCACCATCCCCTCCCCCCTGGTTCTGATTACCTTGAGTGGGAGTCCCTGACCTCGGACCCGACCACTTCCACTCATCGATGATGGTTTTCTGGACTCGACGCATGACTTTCCCCAACACGTCTTCATCCACGTTCCATATCTCCGGACTGGCCTCAGGGGTAGACTGTCCAGTACCCTTGAGGAGGTATTCCCATACCTCTGTGTCCGTCTGAATCTCTTTCGCCATCTTAATAAAGACTTGATTTTTCAGATCGAACAATGCCACAGCCGTCAATTTGAAGGCTTCTGCAGGTGTGAGCATAATCACCATGTCCATTATCCTCTGGAACATGTAGTGGAGTACAGGCTTCTTATTCACCATCCACTTGACCTCCGCCTGCAGCTGACTGACCTCCTGTGACTTAGAGGCAAAAACATGGTAGCCCATCTTCTCTGCGAGCATCAGACCAATACTATCGACACACATGGCGTCGAACCGAGTAGACTGCAGCTTTCCCCAAAAAGCTGCCCACACCTCGCTTTGCATAAGCAATTCGTTGTCCACCGATGACTGACAACGAAAGAACCTATCAGCCACTATGGCCACATCCTCAGGCGTATAAATGTTAGCTGAACGACAGACCCGACGTACCTCTGTCAGCCACATACGAAGCTCAGAGATATGCCTAGGAATTGCAACCTTCTGATTGTCCAGAGCAAAAGCCTTCTGGTCACCCAGAAGGCGGTCCACATCCTTCTGGTGACGTTCAATAGTACGACGTCGTTCCTCGTCGTTCTTTTCCATCTTACGGTTCCATGACGAAACCGCAAGCTTTCGTCGTTCTGCCTGGCCATCCCAAGCCACAGCAAAATGATAAAAAGCTTTGGCCATATAAACGATGGCATCCACTACCAGCAATCGTTCCAACGTGACGAGATTTTCAGACGATCCCGCTGTAGCCCAAGTGGGCGCTTTGTCCCTGAGACTGCCTTGTCCCAGAAGCCATCCATTGCGTCGAAAATGGGCGTGAACACGTCGTCTATTGAGAGCACTTTAGCCCCAACACCACTCTTGGGCCGAAAAATAAAGTTGCCCATTGCGTGCACAGTGGGTGACACTCTGACCCAAACCTGACTGTGAAACTGAGCAAACTTTTGCACTTCAGTCCATCTTGGATGCCCTTGATCCAAGACATCCCAAGACGGCCAACAGCCAACCAAGTCGTACACAGGCTGTCCGTGACGTTTGACAAATTCACGAGAAAGGTCTCCAGCCATGGCAGTGGTGCCCCAGGCTTCAGCTTGGACTTGTCCCAACCTCGCTACATTGAGATCGACCATTCCCTCCGTTGATGCCATCAATCTGGACGCATCCAGCCTCTCAGCCGTCCAGTAGTGGGTCCCCATGCCCACAGCTTCTGCAATCTGAACCACCATCTCTGCTGCCACCATAACATTGGCCACTGTGGTGCGTCCGATCACAAGTGTGTCCCACACGTTCCTCGTCGAACCAGGCGAGATAGCATTAATGCATTGTCTGACCGTCTGCAATGCCTTTGTGGACGGTAACTGGTCCGCCCAACTATCACCTGTGAGACGAAACTGCCACATCGTCTTCAAATCGTCTTCCAGACGAGCAGAGATGAAGTGCAAAGAGGGAGGTGTTCCCCCTGTTGTCGACGAACTCGACGCTGTGAGGGCTCCTGCCCCCATAAAACGTGTACCAAGAGAGGAAGGTACCAAAGACCCACCCCCCCTAGTATACGCTGGTGTAGAATAAGGGCTGCTTGCTGTCAACATCCTCCTCCTATTCTCACGTGGTAACATATCGAAATGAGAAAGAGAAGAGAGATGTGAGAAAGCAACAAATGACACACACAGCACACACACACAACTGCTCCACACACAGCTTATGAGTTATGCTGGTGACACCTGTTTCCTCCAACCTAATACAAAACAAATGTGCGTGCTCCTACACCTCACACACAATCTGTTTCTATCCCTCTCCCCCTAAGGAGAGCTCAACTGTCTAAAGCAAAACTTGAAAGAAGTCAACACCCTTTTCTGTCGGAAATTCCGAGGTGTCAAAACCTCAAGAAAAACAAGGCAAGAAAAACGTGAGAACTTGAGCTTTTCGTGAACCTCACGAAAAGCAAAAGCAAAACCCCGTTCAATTTTTGTTAGTGGCTCCAGATGTAACCGGAACAGCTACTCTGACACTTAGTCGTACCTCAACTGTCGAGGGGCAGACCAAGCATAAGAGTCAAGTAACGACAAGCCGGACAACACTTGATACCACTATGTAATGTACGGGCCGGCCGACAGAGCGGATAGCATAAATTTTTCCTCGCTTGTAGTCGGGCATTGTCCTTTTATGTCTTATTATGTCGTTAAACTTAAATGGAATTTACCACCACTCACCAGATAACACTAATTTTGACACACTTGGTGCGGTATAAAATTCCTTTACACCAGATTTGAAAATTTTGGTGCGGTATAAAAAATCCTTTACACCAGATATGTAAATTTTGGTGCGGTATAACTGGACAACTTTCGGGTAAATTTAATGATACATATAGTTTTCTTGTAGTGTGTTGTAGAAAGCTATTTGGTTGTTTTTGTTGTTTTGTATCTACTATCAATAGGAAGGCTCCAACAACCCAGACAAAGTCGTGGATTTGCAAAAATTCACGACGAGTTCTGGGTTATCATCTACTACTAGATCTGTGTTCTAGTACATACATTACGTCTGCAACCGAACCCCCCATTTCTCCCTCTTAAATTTTTACAGTAGCAGTCTCCAACAGCAAGGAGACACTAGCTAAAACCTCAGCTCAGATCAAGCAAAAAAACCCCGTGAAACGTCCGCAATAATTAATGAATTTTCGCTATTTTAGGAGATAGATAGATAGATAGATAGATAGATAGATAAATGGATAGACAGATAGATAGATAGATAGATAGATAGTATGAAAATACCGTCTCCCATGACAAATTCCACTGCAACGAAAGATAGATAGATAGATAGATAGATAGATAGATAGATAGATAGATAGATAGTATTAAGTTACCGTCTTCCATGACAAATTTCACTGCAACGAAATTTAGATAGATAGATAGATAGATAGACAGATGGACAGATAGATAGATAGATAGATAGATAGATAGATAGACAGATGGACAGATAGATAGATAGATAAATAGATAGATAGATAGATATACAGATAGATAGATAGATAGATAGATGAGATATCGACTAATGTCAGAAAAAAGGAGCTTCTGATTTCGTCAACCAAGGAAGTCTGTGGGTAAAGTATTAACCCGATGCCCAGCTAAGCCGTGATGTTTGCACGGAAGGGACTGATACAGGCAATACCAAAGCTCCCTAGTACCAGGCGGGGCCAGGGCTCGTTCCATAAGCGCCCCTTAGGGAACAGGATTGTGCTTCCCGTATTTCGGCATGTGACCGGACTGTCAGCTTTCTGGTCTAGGTGGCCCCCTTAACTGTCTTCCACACATTTCTTCAACCGTTTTTAACTTTTTTGTGTGGCTGGGCCAAAAGGCAGCGCGCCGGCCTGACTAATAAAAGAAAAGGAAAGCGCCAGCCTAAATGATAAAACTTATGGTTGGCGGCACCATTGACCACATTCTCTACTTTAACGGGAAAAACTCACTACCTTTTGGCCCCTTCTTAGTTCTTTTTTTCTTTTTTTCTTTTTTTTCTCGGGCACCAACAACTTGTGCTCGTGTATTAGTTGGGAGGTTGTGAACTAGATATATAGATGAATAACTTAGGACGATCGAATCTTGGACGGTATCGACAGAAAGATGACAAGATGAGATGTGTTGAGAATCGACGAAGATGGAGTTAGGTAATAGGTACTGAAAGGATAGAATTGAGACAGGATTGAAAATAGCTGTATTGAACGAGTTAAAGCTGGATATCATGCAGAGAATCCTTTTAGATAGATAGATAGGAAGAGTACTAGGAAGGTAGGTATATAGATAAGACCAGCCCACGTAGGTAAAGGGAATGAACAGGATGACTAGAACGATTTTGAGATTGAGATTTTCATAAAATTTTAGATGTTGATAGAAAGAATGGAAGACTAATGGAGGCATATAATGAAAGAAAGAAAGATGGTGTAGACATTTACAATATAGGCAAAGACAGACAGACATAGATGACAATATAGACCGACATAGATGACATTTACAATATGACAGAAATAATGACATGTACAATATTGGCAAAAACAGACAAAGACAGACATTCATATAGACAGGTACACCGACAGACGTACAAACGCACAAATATTTAAAAGACAACACAGTGAGGGAGAGAGAGAAAGGTAGGTGGAGAGATAGGTAGGTAGGTAGGAAGATAGATAGATAGGTAGATAGATAGATAGATAGATAGATAGATAGATAGATAGATAGATAGATAGATAGATAAATAAATAGATAGATAAATAGATAGATATGTAGGTAAATGAATAGATAGACAGATTGATGGATGGTTGCATAGATAGGTAGATAGATAGATTTGATCGATGGGTGGTTAGATAGATAGATTTGATAGATAGATAGATAGATAGATAGATAGATAGATAGATAGATAGATAGATAGATAGATAGATAGTTAGGTAAGTAGGCAAATGAATAGTAGGTAGACAGATCGATGGTTGGATGGATGGATAGATGATGAATAATGATGATGACGATGATGATGATGATGATGATGATCAAGATGATGATGAATGAAGAATGATGATGATGATGATGATGAAAGATGACGATGATGAATGAAGAATGATGATGATGATGATGATGGTGGTGGTGATGATGATGAATGACGACGACAACGATGATGATGAATGATGATGATGAATGATTAATAACGATGAAGATCAATGATGATGATGGATGATGATGATGAACGATGATGATGATGATGATGGACGATGATGAGGAATGACGACGATGATGATGAAGATGATGACGATGATGAACATGAATGAAGAATGACGATGATGATGATGATGATGATGAATGATGATGATGGTGAATGACGATGATGATGCGGAAGATGAAGAGGAAGAAGAATGAATGATGATGATGATGATGATGATGAAAATGAAGAATAATGATGATGCTGAAAATGAAGTAATGATGATAATCATGATGATGATGCGGAAGATGAAGAGGAAGAAGAATGAATGACGATGATGATGATGATGATGCTGAAGATGATTCTGAAAATGAAGAATAATGATGATAATCATGATGATGAATGATGATGATGAAGAGGAGGAAGAAGAGGAAGAGGAGGAAGAAGAAGAAGAAAGAAGAGGAGGAAGAAGAGGAAGAGGAGGAAGAAGAGGACGAGGAAGAAGAATGAGTGACGACGATGATGATGAAGATGATCATGATGCTGAAGGAAGAGGAAGAAGAGGATCATGATGCTGAAGGAAGAGGAAGAAGAACAGGAGGAAGAAGAATGAATGACGACGATGATGAATATGATGATGATCATGCTGAAAATGAGGAATAATGATGATGATAAGCATGATGATGAAGAGGAAGAAAAGGAAGAAGAATAAAGAATGAGTGACGACGACGACGATGATGATGAAGATGATGATGATGATGCTGAAGGAAGAGGAAGAAGAGGAAGAATGAATGACGACGACGATGATCATGAAGATGATGATGCTGAAGATGATGCTGAAGGAAGAGGAAGAAGATGAAAAAAGAAGAGGAAGAAGAATGAATGACGACGACGATGATGATGAAGATGATGATGCTGAAGAAGATGAATGATGAATGATGATGATGATGAATGATGATGATGAATGATGATGATGAATGATGATGATGATGAATGATGATGATGAACAGGAAGAAGAATGAATGACGACGACGACGACGACGATGATGAAGATGATGATAAATGAAGAAAAATGATGATGATGATGAAGAGGAAGAAGAGGAAGAAAAAGAAGAGGAAGAGGAAGAAGAAGAGGAAGAATGGATGGAGAGGGAGAAGATTAAAGATGGATGGAGAGATTGATAGAGAGATAAGAGATGGATGGGGACATAGATAGAGATAGATTGATGGAGATAAAAAGATAGAGATGGATGGAGAGATAGATAGATGGATGGATAGATAGATGGATGGATGAAGAGATTGATAGATGGACAGACAGATAGATGGATGCAGAGATAGATTGATGGAGAGGTAGGTAGATGGACAGAGAGACAGATAGATGGATGCAGAAATAGATAGAGATGGATGCAGAAATGGATAGAGGATAGATGGATGGAGAGATAGATAGAGATGGATGGAGAGGTTGATAGAGATAGAGGGATGGAGAGGTTGATAGAGATGGATGGATGGAGAGGTTGATAGAGATAGATGGATGGAGAGGTTGATAGAGATGGATGGAGAGATTGATAAGAGATACATGGATGGAGAGATTGATAAGAGGTACTTGGATGGAGAGATTGATAAGAGATACATGGATGGAGAGATTGATAAGAGATACATAGATGGAGAGATGGAGAGATTGACAGAGATACATGGATGGAGAGATTGATAGAGATACATGGATGGAAAGATTGAGAGAGAGAGAGAGGTGGACGGAGAGATAGACAGAGTGATAGAGATGGACGGAGAGATAGATAGAGAGATAGAGATGGATGGATGGAGAGATAGATATAGAGATAGATAAAGAGGTAAAGGTGGATGAGAGATTGACAGAGATAGAAATGAATGGAGAGATTGATATAGAAATGAATGGAGAGATGGATGGAGAGATGGATGTAGAGATAGGTAGAATGGATGGAGAGATAGAGTGGATGGAGAGATGGATGGAGACATAGATACAGATGGGTGGAGAGATGGAGATGGATGCATTGACAGAGAGATGGATGAAGAGGTAGATAGAGATGGATGGAGAGAGATAGAGAGAGAGATATAAATGGATGGAGAGATAGAGATGGATGAAGAAATAGATGGATAGAGATGGATGGTGGATGGAGAAATAGAGAGAGAGAGAGAGAGAGAGAGAGAGAGAGAGAGAGGGAGAGAGAGAGAGAGAGAGATAGATGGATGGAGAGATAGATAGAGTGCAGATGGATGAAATTGATAGGAAGATAGAGATGGATGGTGAAATAGATAGATAGAGATGCATGGAGAGATAGATAGCGAGATAGAGATGCATGGAGAGATAGAGATGGGCGGGGAGATAGAAAGAGATTGAGATGGATGGAGAGATAGATATAGATGGAGAGATAGAAAGAGAGACAAGAGATTGATACAGAGATAGAAAGAGAGACAAGAGATACAAGAGATGGATAGAGATAGAAAGAGAGACAAGAGATGGATAGAGAGAATAGAGATGGTTTGAGAGACAGACATGGAAAGAGAGATAGCCAGAGAGATATCTTACTAGTAGTTAGTAGTAGTAGTATTATAGAGATGGATGGAAAAGTTGATAGATAGGTAGAGCGATAGAGATGGATGGAGAGAGATGGATTGATAGACATGGAGATATCGATAGCGATGGGTGGAGAGAAGATAGAGAGATACAGATGGATGAAGAGATAGAGATAGATTGTTGGAGATATATATATAGCGATGGGTGGAGAGAAGATAGAGAGATACAGATGGATGAATACATAAAGAGATAGAGATGGGTGGAGAGATAGAGAGACGGATGGATGGAGAGATGTGAGATAAATAAAGAGATACAGATGGATGGAGAGATGAGAGATAGATAAAGAGATACAGATAGATGCAGAGATAGATAGATAGAGATGGATGGAGAACTAGACAGATGCAGAGATAGAGATGTATACAGAGATAGAGAGATAGAGATGAATGTAGGGATAGAGGTGGATGCAGAAATAGATAAGAGGTGGATGGTGGACATCGATAGAGATGGATGGAGAAATAGATAAAAAGATAGAGCTGGATGGAGAGATAGAGGGATAGAGATGGATGAAGAGATAGATAAAGAGATAGAGGTGGATGGAGACATAGATAAAAATAGAGATGGATGCAGAGATAGATAGAGTGATATAGATGGATGGAGAGATAGAGTGATAGAGATGGATGGAGAGATAGAGTGATAGACATGGATGGAAAGAATAGACAGAAAAAAAAAAAAAAAAAAAAAAAAGAGAGAGAGAGAGAGAGAGAGAGAGAGAGAGAGATATGGATGGAGGGATAGATAGAGAGATAGAACTGGACGGAGAAAGAGATGCAAAGAGATGCGTGGAGAGCTAGATAGAGATGGATGGAGAAATAGATTAGAGATGGATGGAGAGTTAAAGATGGATGGAGAGATAGATAAGGAGATAAGAGGTGGATGGGGACATAGATATAGATGGATGGAAAGATAGATAAAGAGATAGATAGATATAGATAGAGAAATAGATATAGATGCATGGAGAAATAGATAACAAGATAAAGATGGATGGAGAGAAAGATAGAGTGACAGAGATGCATGGATGGAAAGATAGAGAGATATAGAAAGAGAGAGATAGAGATGGATGGAGAAATAGAGTGATAGATTTGATAGAAATATAGTGATGGAGAGAGAGAGAATGATGGAGAAATAGATAGAGATGGATAGAGGGATACATAGCAGATAGATAGAGAGATAGAGATGGATAATAAATAAAGAGATAGAGATGGATGGAGAAATATATAAAATGATAGAGATGGATGGAGAGATAGATAAAGAGATAGAGATGGATGGAGAGATTGATAGAGAGATAGAGATGGATGAAGAGATAAAGAGATAAGAGGTGGATGGGGACATCGACAGAGATAGAGATGGATGGAGAAATAGATAAAACGATAGAGATGTGGGGAGAAATAGATAGAGAGATAGAGATGGGTGGAAAGATAGAGGGATAGCGATGCGTGAAGAGATAAAGAGATAGAGGTGGATGGAGACATAGATAAAAATAGAGATGGATGCAGAAATAGATTTAAAAAAAATAGAGATGGATGGAGAGATAGAGCGATAGAGATGGATGGAGAGATAGAGTGATAGAGATGGATGGAGAGATAGAGTGATAGAGATGGATGGAGAGATAGAGTGAGTGAAAGAGATGGATGGAAAGATAGACATCGATAGAGAGAGAGAGAGATGGATAGATGGAGAAATAGAGATGGATGAAGGGATAGATAGAGAGAGAGAGGGAGAGAGAGAGAGAGAGAGAGAGAGAGAGAGAGAGAGAGATGGAGAAATAGATAACAAGTTAAATGGATGGAGAGATAGAGTGAACGAGATGGATGGAGAGATAGATAGAGAGATGGAGATAAATAAAGAGATAGAGATGGATGGAGAAATATATATAATGATAGAGATGGATGAAGAGATAGATAAATAGATAGAGATGGATGGAGAGATTGATAGAGAGAGATGGATGAAGAGATAGATAAAGAGATAAGACGTAGATGGGGACATCGATAGAGATAGAGATAGATGGAGAAATAGATAAATTAAAAGATAGAGATGGATGGAGAGATAGGGTGATAGAGATGGATGGAGAGATAGAGAGATAGAGATGGATGGAGAGATAGAGGGCGAGAGATGGATGAAGAGATAGATAAAGAGGTGGATGGAGACATTGATAAAAATAGAGATGGATTCAGAAATAAATAAATAATAATAATAATAATAATAATAAAGATAAGAGATGGATAGAGAGAAGATAGATAGAGATGGATGGAGAGGTAGGTTGATACAGATGGCTGGAGAGATAGATAGATGGATGGAGAGAATAGAGATGGAGAAAGAGAGAGAGAGAGACAGAGAGTGTGTGTGAGTGAAAGAGATGGATGGAAAGATAGAGATGGATAGAGAGAGAGAGATGGATGGAGGGATAGATAGATAGATATGGATGGATGGAGAAATAGATAAAAAGTTAGAGATGGGTGGAGAGATAGATAAAGAGATATGAGGTGGATGGGGACATCGATAGAGATGGATGGAGAAATAGGTTAAAGACAGAGATGGATGGAGAGATAAATATAGAGATGGAGAGATAGAGAGATAGAGATGGATGGAGGGATAGAGATGCATGAAGAGATGGATAAATAGATAGAGGTGGATGGAGACATAGATAAAAATAGAGATGGATGCAGAGATAGATAGAGTGATAGAGATGAATGGAAAGAAGAGAGAGAGAGAGAGAGAGAGAGAGAGAGAGAGAGAGAGAGAGAGAGAGAGATGGTTGGAGGGATTTGAGTGATAGAACTGGATGGAGAAAGATACAAAGTTAGAGATGAATGGAGAGAGAGAGAGAGATGGATGGAGGATAGATAGAGAGATAGAACTGGACGGAGAAAGAGATACAAAGAGATCAATGGAGAGATACAAAGAGATGAATGGAGAGATAGATAAAGAGATAGAGATGGATGGAGAGATAGATAGAGATGGATGGAAAAATAGATAAGAGATGGAGTGATTGATAGAGAGATAAAGATGGATGGAGAGATAAAGAGATAAGAGGTGGATGGGGACATAGATATAGATGGATGGGGAGATAGATAAAAAGATAGAGATAGGTGGAGAGATAGAGTGATATGATAGAGATGGATGGAGAGATAGATAGATAGATGGATGAAGAAATAGATAGAGATAAGATGGATGCAGAAATAGATGGAGATAGGAGAAATTGATAGAGATGGATGGAGAGATTGATAGAGATACATGGATGGAGAGATTGATAGAAAGAGATTGATGGAGAGATGGATAGAGGGAAAGAGATGGATGGATTTAAAGAATAGAGATGGAGAGAGAGAGAGATGGGAGGGATAGCAGAGATAAGAGGTGGATGGGGACATCGATAGAGATAGAGATGGGAAGAAATAGATAAAAAGATAGAGGTGGATGGTGACATCGATAGAGTGATAGAAACGGATGGAGAAATAGATACAGAGATGGATGGAGAGAAAGATAGAGGAGAGATGGATGAAGAGATAGATAAAGAGATAGAGGTGGATGGAGAGAAAGATAGAGGGATAGAGGTGGATGGAGAGAAAGATAGAGGGATAGAGATGGATGAAGAGATAGAAAAAAAAATATATATATAGAGGTGGATGGAGATATAGATAGAGTGATAGAGATGGATGGAGAGATAGATTGATAAGAGATGGATGGAGAGATAGAGTGATAGTGATGATGGAGAGATAGTGATAGAGATGGATGAAGAGATAGAGGGATAGGGATAGAGATAGATGGATGGAGAGATAGATAGACGGACAGAGAGACAGATAGATAGATGGATGGAGAGACAGAGAGATGGATACAGAAATAGATGTAGATGGATGGAGAGATAGATAGAGATGGATGAAGAGATTGATAGAGATAGATGGATGGAGAGATTGATAGAGATAGATGGATAGAGATGGAAGGAGAGATTGATAGAGATACAGAGATACATGGATGGAGAGATAGAGATGGATGGAGAGATTGCTAGATGGACAGAGAGACAGATAGATAGATGGATGGAGAGATAGATAGAGAGGGATGCAGAAATAGATAGAGATAGATGGATGGAGAGATGGAAATGAATGGAGAGATTGATAGAGATAGATGGATGGTGAGATTGATAGAGATGGATGGAGAGATTGATAGATATATGGATGGAGAGATTGATAGAGATACATGGGATGGAGAGATTGACAGAGATAGATGGATGGAGAGATTGAAAGATAGAGATGGATGGAGAGATAGATAGAGATGGATGGAGACATAGATAGAGATGGACGGAGAGATTGATGGAGGGATAGAGATGGATGAAGAGATAGAAAAAAAAGATAGAGGTGGATGGAGATATAGATAAGAGTGATAGAGATGGATTAAGAGATAGATTGATAAGAGATGGATGGAGAGATAGAGTGATAGAGATGGATGCAGAGATAGAGTGATAGAGATAGATGAAGAGATAGAGTGATAGAGATAGATGGATGGAGAGATAGATAGATGGATGGAGAGACAGAGAGAGATGGATACAGAAATAGATATCGATGGATGGAGAGATAGATAGAGATGGATGAAGAGATGGATAGAGATTGATATAGATACATGCATGGAGAGATGGATGGAGAGATTGATAGAGATACATGGATGGAGAGATTGATAGAGATACATGGATGGAGAGATTGATAGATAGAGATGGATGGAGAGATTCATAGATGGACAGAGACAGATTGATAGAGGGATGGAGAGATAGATAGAGATAGAGATGAACGGAGAGATTGATAGAGATAGATGGATGGAGAGATAGATTGAGATATATGGATGGAGAGATTGATAGAGATAGATGGATGGAGAGATTGATAGAGGTATATGGATGGAGAGATTGATAGAGATATAGATAGAGAGAGATGGATGGAGAAATAGAGAGCGATAGAGTTGATGGAAAGATAGAGATGGAGAGAGAGAGAGAGAAAGAGAGAGGGAGGGAGAGAGAGAGAGAGAGATGGAGAAATAGATAGAGATGGATGGAGAAATAGATAAAGATGGATGGAGGGATAGATAGAGAGATAGAGTTGGAGAAATAGATAAAAAAGTTAGAGATGGATGGAGAGATAGAGTGAACGAGATGGATAGAGAGATAGAGATGGAGAATAAATGAAGAGATAGAGATGGATGGAGAAATAGATATGATAGAGATGGATGAAGAGATAGATAAAGAGATAGAGATGGATGGAGAGATGGATAGAGAGAGATGGATGAAGAGATAGATAAAGAGATAAGAGGTAGATGGGGACATCGATAGAGATAGAGATGGATGGAGAAATACATAAAAAGATAGAGATGGATGGAGAGATAGGGTGATAGAGATGGATGGAGAGATAGATAGGGTGATAGAGATGGATGGAGAGATAGATAGAGAGATAGAGATGGATGAAGAGATCGATAGATAGATAAATAGATGAGGTGGATGGAGACATAGATAAAAATAGAAAAAAAAAGAAGAAAAAAACGATAAGAGATGGATGGAGAGATAGATTGATAGAGATGGATGGAGAGATAGAGCGATAGAGATGGATGGAGAGATAGAGTGATAGAGATGGATGGAGAGATAGAGTGATAGAGATGGATGGAGAGATAGAGTGATAGAGACGGATGGAGAGATAGATAGATGGATTGAGAGAATAGAGATGGAGTGTGTGTGTGTGTGTGAGTGAGTGAAATAGATGGATGGAAAGATAGAGGTGGATAGAGAGAGAGAGAGAGAGATGGATGGGGATGGAGGGATAGATAGATAGAACTGGATGGAGAAATAGGTAAAAAGTTAAAGATGGGTGGAGAGATAGATAAAGAGATAAGAGGTGGATGGGGACATCGATAGAGATGGATGGAGAGATGCATAGAGAGATAGAGATGGATGGAGAGATAGAGGGATAGAGATGCATGAAGAGATAGATATATCTAAGAGATAGAGGTGGATGGAGACATAGATAAAAATAGAGATGGATGAAGAGGTAGATAGAGTGATAGAGATGGATGGAGAGATAGATTTTGATAGAGATGGATGGAGAGATAGAGTGATAGAGATGGATGGAGAGATGGAGTGATAGCGATGGATGGAGAGATAGAGTGATAGAGATGAAGAGATAGAGTGATAGACATGGATGGAAAGAATAGAGAGAGAGAGAGAGAGAGAGAGAGAGAGAGAGAAAGAGCGAGAGAGAGAGAGAGAGAGAGAGAGAGAGATGGATGGAGGGATTTGAGTGATAGAACTGGATGGAGAAAGAGATACAAAGTTAGAGATGAATGGAGAGAGAGAGAGAGAGAGCGAGAGAGAGAGAGAGAGAGAGAGAGAGAGAGAGAGAGAGATGGATGGAGGGATAGATAGGGAGATAGAACTGGACGGAGAAAGAGATGCAAAGAGATGAATGGAGAGATAGATAAAGAGATAGAGATGGATGGAGAGATCGATGGAGATGGATGGAGAAATATATATTAGAGATGGATGGAGAGATTGATAGAGAGATAAAGATGGATGGAGAGACAGATAAAGAGCTAAGAGGTGGATGGGGACATAGATATAGATGGATAGAGAGATAGATAAAAAGATAGAGATGGATGGAGAGATAGAGTGATATGATAGAGAGATGGATGGAGAGATAGAGAGATGGATGGATGGATAGATATATGGATGGATGCAGAAATAGAGATGGATGCAGAAATAGATGGAGATAGATGGATGCAGAAATAAATAGAGATAGATGGACGGAGAGATTGAAAGAGATGGATGGACAGATTGATAGATAGAGATGGATGGATAGATAGAGATGGATGGAGAGATTGATAGGAAAACAGATGGATGGATGAAAAGAATAGAGAGAGAGAGAGAGAGAGAGAGAGAGAGAGATGGATGGAGGGATAGAGAGAGAGAGATGGATGGAGGGATAGATAGAGAGATAAGAGGTGGATGGGGACATCGATAGAGTGATAGAGATGGATGGAGAAATAGATAGAGAGATAGAGATGGATGAAGAGATATATAAAGAGATAGAGGTGGATGGAGAGAAAGATAGAGGGATAGAGATGGATGAAGAGATAGAAAAAAAAAAAACATGTGGATGGAGATATAGATAGAGTGATAGAGATGGATGGAGAGATAGACTGATAAGAGATGGATGGAGAGATAGAGTGATAGAGATGGATGAAGAGATAGAGTGATAGAGATGGATGAAGAGATAGAGTGATAGAGATGGATGGAGAGATAGATGGAGAGATAGATAAAATAGAGCTGGAAAGAGAGAGAGAGAGAGAGAGAGAGAGAGAGAGAGAGAGAGAGAGAGAGAGAGAGAGAGAGCCTCATAATAAAGTGCCAACGGCCCCAACCCCGCCGTAAACCCCGCTGTATGGCGGTGACACCCATCCATGTATTGGTGCCCCCCAAAATAATAATAATAATAATAATAATAATAATAATAATAATAATAATAATAATAATAATATTAATAATAATAATAATAATAATAATAATAATAAGAATAATAATAAGAATAGTAATAATAATAATAATGATAAAGGTATTGAAAGGAGGCAATGGGCTGTATTAATGCTATTATTATTATTATTATTATTATTATTATTATTATTATTATTATTATTATTATTATTATTATTATTATTATTAGTGGCACCGCGATAGCCCAGTGGTTAAGGTCTACCATCTGGGACCTGTCGCCAGTTCGATTCCCGTCGGTACCAGTATTTTCAAAGGATATTTTCTTTGAAAGTAGTGGTCTCTCTGGAAGGCTTGGAGCTGCCTTGCGGGGGTGTCAGTAGAGCCTATCGTCAAATCTTCGTACTCCCCTCGCGGGTGAGACGATGGAGGCACGTGTGCAGAAATGCATTCGCAATTGACTGAGAAGCACTATTATTATTATTATTATTATTATTATTAGATACAGATGGATGAAGAGATAGATAAAGATAGATGGAGATATATATAGGGATGGGTGGAGAGAAGATAAAGAGATACAGACGGATGGAGAGATGAGAGATAGATAAAGAGATACAGATAGATGGAGAGATAGATAGATACAGATGGATGGAGAACTAGAGAGATGCAGAGATAGAGATAGAGATGGATACAGAGATAGATAGAGATGGATGGAGAGATAGAGAGATAGAGATGAATGGAGGGGTAGAGGTGGATGCAGAGATAGATAGAGATGGATAGATGGAGAGATTAGTAGTAGTAGTAGTATAGAGATGGGTGGAGAGATTAGTAGTCGTAGTATAGAGATGGATGGAGAAATGGATAGAGATGGATGGAGAGATAGATAGAGATTAGTAGATAGAGAGATGGATGGATAAATAGTAGAGAGAGATAGATGGCGAGATAGATAGAAATGGATGGAGAAATAGATAGAGATGGATGGAGAAATAGAACGAGAGAGGAGAGATAGATAGAGATGGATGGAGAGGTAGAGGTGGGTGGAGAGATACATAGAGATGCAGATGGAGAGAGAGAGAGAGAGAGAGAGAGAGAGAGAGAGAGAGATGGAGATGAACGGAGAGATGAATAGAGAGATGGAGATGGATAGAGATAGAATTGGCTGGAGAGATGCATAGAGAGATGGGGATGGATGGAGAGATAGATAGAGAGATGGGGATGGATTGAGAGATAGAGAGATGGATGTAGAGATAGATAGAGATGGATGTAGAGATAGATAGAGATGGATGTAGAGATAGATATCGATTGATAAGCAGAGAGATAAAGATGGATGTAGAGATGGATGCAAAGATAGAGAGATAGAGACTGATGTAGACATCGATAGAGATAGAGACAGACAGAGAGATAAATAGAGAGATAGAGAGATAAATGGAGAGATAGAGAGATAGATAGACAGATAGATAGATAGATAGATAGATAGGTAGGTAGGTAGGTAGGTAGGTAGGTAGGTAGATAGATAGATAGATAGATAGATAGATAGATAGATAGATAGATAGATAGATAGATAGATAGATAGATATAGATAGGTAGGGATCGACGGAAGAGAGATAGAGATAGATATAGAGATGGATGGAGAGATAGAGATGGATCGAGAGAAAGAGGTGGATGGAGAGATGGATCGAGAGAAAGAGGCGGATGGAGAGATAGATAGAGATGGAGATGGATGGAGAGATAGATAGAGAGATGGAGATATATGGAGAGATATTAGAGAGATGATGAATGTAGAGATAGATAGAGAGAGATAGAGATTGGTGGAGTGATAGAGAGATTGATAGAGAGATTGATGAAGAGATAGAGAGATTAGTAATATAGAGATGGATGGAAAGATAGATAGAGACAAGAGAGATAGAGATGGATGGAGAGTTAGATATAGATAGAGATGGACGGAAAAATAGATTTAGAGATGGATAGAGAGATAAGCAGAGAGAGATGGATTGAGAGAACGAGGTGTATGGAGAGATAGATGGAGATGGATGGAGAGATGGAGATGGATGGAGAGATAGAGATGGAGATGGATGGAGAGATAGAGATGGAGATGGATGGAGAGATAGAGATGGATGGAGAAATAGAGATAGACGGAGAGATAATAAGAGAGATGGGGATGCATGGGTGTGTCAGTGTGTGTTTGGGGGTGGGGGGATATAGATAAATATTTGAGTTAGATGGATTAGATAGAGTAGAGGGTGGATTGGATAGGATATTAAAGATAGGTAGGTAGTCAGGAGTCATGTAGGTAGAAGAAGAAAAGTAGTTGAAGAAAGAAAGATGGAAGAAAACACACACACACACACACACACACAGGAAGAACAAAGCAGATGGCGAAGTAATAGTAGTAGTATAAGAACAAAGAAGAAAAAGAATACGAATATGAGAGAGAGAGAGGGGGGGGGGGGGGGGGGAGGAAAGAAAGAAGATAAAGTATATGGATCTTTTATGTACATACTTGATGTTTTGCTACAAATAGGTTAGGTCTCGATAGCGGTTTATAAGATGCATAAGAAGCAACCAGAAGAAAATGATGCTACAGCCTAGCTGATGGAGAAAAGGAGTAGCTCGGTGGGAGAAGGAAGACAGGCTGCGAAAGCATATCACTGCTCAGAACAAGTTATGCCAGCAAACGGGAAGATGTGGAGAAGAGTAAGGAGAAGTTGAAGAAAAATGTATAGAGAGCTCGTGAAGGGAGGCCAACTTGTGCCAACTGAAAATATATGAAGAAAACAGCTGCCAACAACTGAGCCGAACACGATCATGCACAAGATGTCTCGTCAACAAAGAAGACAGGCTGCCAACTTGTACCAGCACTTGAAAATGAATCATGGTGTGAAGAAAGAAGAGAGGCTGCCAACTTGTACCCACAAATTGAAAAGATGTGGAAGAAAGATGTGGAGAGGGCTTAGCCGCTACCAACTTGTGCCAGGAACTGAAAAAGATGTAAACAAGGAAGACAGGCTGCCAACTTGTGTTTAACAACCGAAAACACCCAGAAAAAGCTGCCGTCTGTACCACCTGGAAAGATGAGGAGACAGCTCGAAAGAAGGCAGGCTGCGAAAAGAACTTTCACTTGCATCAGCAACGGATAAGATTACAGCTTATCGGATACTAGCTCGTCCAGAAGGGTAATTTGCTTTGATGATACTTTTTCCAACGAAATTAGTGACGGAGAAAGGAAGACAGACTTCGTAACTTTGTCAGGTTGCTACTAATAGTCTTGTCGTGTAGTTCCCAAGGCCTCTGTGTCAGTAGACGCAAGCCGATTTTTCTCATTCATGGAAATTTTATCCGGTGTGTTCACACACCAAACAACTTGAAAGCTTTGATTATTATTTAATAATATAAAATTGACAGGCTCTGAGGGTTGAATCACTCAGGAAACTGCAAACTCAGGCTTTTCGGAAGTTCTGAGTGCTCACTCACTGATTCTGATAATTTATGTTAAGTAACTTGAAAAGAGTGAGTAGTAACAATAAATTGCGTAATGCGCTGCCTTGAAGAAAGCAGACATCAGTGGGACTCTTGAAAAGGGGCTTGAAAGGGGAAAGAGGGGAATTTGAAAAGTGAAAATGAGGTCGACAAGGCAGGTGAAATTGAACTGAAGGAACAAGTTTTTTTTTTTTTGTATTACTGGGTACATTCAAGTGTCAAACTCAGCCATAGAAAATGTGTTAAGGTGCAGATTTCAAATTAGCGGCCAGATTTCAGATTAGTGGTCAGAATTCAAATTAGTTCAAATTAACGGCTATATCCGTCACGAGTCCGCAAAATCTGCATAATTTTTGCGTTCTGACCACTAATCAGTCTACTTGAAAATCTGACCGCTCAGTAGTAATCTGAAATCTGACACTTAACTCAAATTCGCTGGCTGAGTTTGACATTTGAATGTACCCAGTAATATTTCTTGATACCGTGTGAGTTTGTATTACAACTCTTCAAATATGCAGATACAACGAACTCTTAATAAGAACACTATTATGGCTGCATTGAGTCCTGACTCTATGAGAGCAGGTGAAAATAGTGTGACAGGCCAGTAAATAGTCAGTAGAGAGGTCACTTCGTTTATTTACGTAGTTTCGAACTCTTTGCGGCCGCAGGCTTGGGCGCAACTTACGATCAAGTGTAGAACGTAGATTGTGAGGTCCCCAGTTCCGAGGCTCAGACGGATAGTTTCTTTCGGTTTCGAGTTATTAATATTAATAACAGTCATAAACTGGTAGTGTCGGGTTTGTGCTTGAAAAACCAAAATTGATTTGGGAAGCCTAGTAGTAGGCGAAAATGACTGGGAACGGTGAAAATGACAGTCAAACATTTCGTTCTGCCGTTTCTCGTCCTTGTCCACAAATTTACCGCACACGCGTGTTCACGGGAAATCGGGGGAAAAGGCAATATATGGAGGAAAAAGGCAATAGTCGATCCTTTCTAAAAAGATCTTTGACTTAATCGTTTGAAATCATTTCTGAACGGAATCGAAAACTAGTTAGTGAAGTCGAAACGTCGTGTAGAGGAGAATCGAACTCAAAAAAAAAAAAAAAAAAAAAAAAAAAAAAAAAAGCCACAGTTCAAGGTCACGCAGAGACACGATGCAGTTCAACGTCACATCATTTACTATGATTCAAGTTTTATTTTTATTTTTATTTTTTTAAAAATTATTATTATTAATATTATTATTATTATTATTATTATTATTATTATTATTATTATTATTATTATTATTATTAGGGAGTACATAGGCCATCGGTCCTTTCCATGGGCTGATTGGTATAAAGCTCCTAGAGTAATGTTCTATGCCGTCACTTCCTTTATTCCACCGATTGGTGTGGAGACTTTCCTTATGGAATGGAGGACTGGATGCACATGGCCTTTTGGCTCAGCAATTGGCAGGAGATACACTATTATTATTATTATTATTATTATTAGGGAGTACATAGGCCATTGGTCCTTTTCAATGGGCTGATTGGTGTAAAGCTCCTAGAGTCATGTTCTATGCCGTCACTTCCTTTATTCCACCGATTGGTGTGGAGACTTTCCTTATGGAATGGAGGACTGGATGCACATGGCCTTTTGGCTCAGCAATTGGCAGACGATACATACATATTATTATTATTATTATTATTATTATTATTATTATTATTATTATTATTATTATTATTATTAACTGCCCTTGCGGGGGTGTCATTAGAGCTTATCGTCAATTCTTCGTACTCCCCTCACGGGTGAGACGATGGAGGCGCATGTGCAGAAATGCATCAGCCATTGACAGAGAGGCACTATTATTATTATTATTATTATTATTATTATTATTATTTTTATTATCATTTTTTTTTTCACCTGACGAAACACTGTGGAGACTCGAAATATTACGCTAACATTAATATTAATAAATATGTGCTATTAATACATAACTTTAATCAAAAGGTGCGCGCGCATGCGTGTGTGTTGACATAAGTAATATCGCCGGGCCCCTGGTATATATATATATATATATATATATGTATATATATATATATACTAGATATATAATATGCAAAATGCTATGATATTTGTGTGTGTGTGTGTGTGTGAGAGAGAGAGAGAGAGAGAGAGAACAGAAGAAAATGGAAATGGAACAGGAGGGGGGGCTGGGGGGGGGGGGGGG
>WBZZ01001505.1:195000-197500 GCA_019918135.1 Paulinella micropora
ATCTATCTATCTATCTATCTATCTATCTATCTATCTATCTATCTATCTATCTATCTATCTATCTATCTATCTATCTATCTATCTATCTATCTATCTGTCTGTCTGTCTGTCTGTCTATCTATCTATCTATCTATCTATCTATCTATCTATCTACCTATCGATCTATCGATCTATCGATCTATCGATCTATCGATCTATCGATCTATCGATCTATCGATCGATCCATCGATCCATCGATCGATCGATCGATCTATCTATCTATCTATCTATCTATCTATCTATCTATCTATCTATCTATCTATCTATCTATCTATCTATCTATCTATCTATCTATATGTCTATCTATCTGTCTATCTATCTACTATCTATCTACTATCTATCTACTATCTATCTATCTATCTATCTATCTATCTATCTATCTATCTATCTATCTATCTATCTGTCTATCTATTACTCGTGAAGTGGCACCAGAAACCCGAAATTCTGGAGGAAGGAAGGAAGGAAAGAAAGGAAAGAAAGGAAAGACAGAAAGAAAGAAAGAAAGAAAGAAAGAAAGAAAGAAAAGTTGGTGTTGTATTACTGGAGAAGTTCCTATTTCTTAAGTACATTCAAGCGCTTTGATCTCAGTCAGTATTTGCATCTACAACCTGTGTTATGGCTCATTAGAAAGCTCTTGATGAGAGCTTTCATCTGAGCCACTACACAAACCGCAAAGATCAGAACCGGCTGAGAACGAAACGTTTGAAGTAATTGCTCATTGTGGTTAAGTACAAGGAACTTCCTATCATCTTCTGCATTCTAACACCCGTGTTAGGTTGAATATGTAAGGAAAGTAAATATGTATGCATGCATGCAGGCATGTAGGTATGCATGTATGTATGTATGTATGTATGTATGTATATATTCTTTATAATACACACACACACACACACACAAACACACACACACACACATACACACACACACACACACACACACACATATATATATATACATATATATATATACATATATATATATATATATATATTTATATGTATGCATACAACTTTGGTTCTGACAGAGAAAAAGTGTACGAAATGTAAGCTTATGTATGCATGAATCTTTATACGCATGTATAAAGCGCTGTACATACCTCCGAGTTCCTGTACCACTCTTTAGGTTGGATATGTAAGAAAAGTAAGTATGTATGCATATAACTTCGGGTTTGACAGAGAAAAAGTGTACGAATGTAAGCTGATGTATGCATGCATAGATTATTATTCTTATTATTATTCTTATTATCCCTGAAAGGTGTTGGAGAAGGGGGTGGGGGGTTTGGGGGTAGGGGGAAAATGAAAATTGTGTACCTCCACCCACCCAACCCCACCCACCCGCATTTCGGGAACCCTGTCGGAATAAATCCTGGTCGGAACGAGGAGGAGTTCGGAGCTCATATTTGCAGGGTGGTTAGCCCCAGACTCGATCTTGATGCTGATATGATTTTTTTGGAATTCACGCAAATATTTGCGTTAGGGGAGTGTCCTGAATGCCAAATTTCCTTGTTTTTTTTCGCACCCCAGCCGGAATAAATCATGGTTTGTGTGAACCAGGGTGAGTTGGAAGCTCACATGTGCAGGGTGGCTAGCCCCAGCCTCGATATTGATGCTGATATAATTTCTTTGGAATTCACGCAAATATTTGCGTTAGGGGAGTGTCCTGAATGCCAAAATTCATTGTTTTTTTTGGCCTTTTTTGCACCCCCCATCGGAATAAATCATGGTTTGTGGGAACCAGGAAGAGTTGGGAGCTCATATTGGCAGGGTGGTTAGCCCCAGACGGGGTTTGGATGCCAAAGTGCCTTGTTTTTTTTTCGCACCCGTCGGAATAAATCATGGTTTGTGCGAACCAGGGGGAGTTGGGAGCTGATATTTGCAGGGTGGCTAGCCCCAGACTCGATATTGATACTGGGGCCGTCCCCCCAGGAACCCCAGCCAGGCAATTGTACCTACCCGTTTTGGTCGCGGGTGGCATAGAAAATTGAGGTTTTTTTGCCACCAGGCGCCCTCCGGCAATCCCTGTCGACGGGAAAAGGGGGGTCCGGGGGGCCCTCCCCCCAGGAACCCCAGCCCGGCGATTGCACGTACCTTTCTTGGTCGCGGGTGGCACCCACCCAGAAAATTGAGGTCTTGTGCCACCAGCCGCCGTTTGCGCACACCAGAGCGAGTTAGCGGCTGTTATTTGGTGTATCTGACACTTCTTGATGACCTCTCTTCGAAAATATAAAAATTGTGGCGCCGGGTGGCATACACACAGGAAATTTCAGGTTTCTGCGCCACCAGGCGCCGTTTGTGCACACCTGAGGGAGTTTGAGGCTGATGTTTGGTGTACCCGACACCTCTAGGTGCGCTCTCTTCGGAGATAAAAAAGTCTTAGTGGCGGGTGGCACAAAAACCAGAGATTTTAGGTTTTTGTGCCACCAGAGCTTACAGTTGCGATCTGCTGGTACCTCCGGCAATTG
>WBZZ01001505.1:202500-207500 GCA_019918135.1 Paulinella micropora
CAGGACCCAGCAGACACCAGATTGTTGTGGGTGGGGTTTCGAGGCAGCTCTAGCACCCGCGCTTGGTGTATGCACTTGCACATTCGGTGACGTCTTGCAAGAGGTTGCTGGGACTGCGGAATAACCTCGGCTTAGTGCAGTCTTGCCCTCAGGAGCTCCATCGGTGGCCCCGATCATCAGGCGAGAGACTGACACGGGGGGGTGGAGGACCTCGAACAAGGGTATTGGAGGCTTATGTCCGTTGAGGATATGCCATTAGCTGCATCAGTACGCCTCAGATATAGTATTATTATTATTATTATTATTATTATTATTATTATTATTTATCACGATTATCATGATTACTATTATTGTTATTATTATTATTATTATTATTATTATTATTATTTGGGGGGCACCAATACATGGTTGGGTGTCACCGCCACACGGCGGGGTTGGGGCCGTTGGCAGCTTGTTATGAGGGGTACATAATCAGTGCTCCTCTGATTCATGAGACGGAAACTTTTACTGAGAGAAGCTCTCTCACCACGCTCACGGCTCTTGGCTCGGGGTGGCCTCTGGTATCACTCGGGGTGCGGGGGGTGGGGTTATCTGAGGGAGGAGGTTGGGCTCAGTGGGTCACTGGACAGGTTGGTTAACTAAACTACTGTCGGTATGAGTGGGAATGAAGGCGACAGGCTCCACACATTTCCACAAGCCTTGAAATCACTCAACTGCCACAGTAGCGACTGCCTGGACGCGGGGCTCCTGACTCACCCTCTCTCCCAGAACCCCTCGTGCTCACTTTGCGGATGCCATGGGGATGCTCTGGCGGAGGGTCGGGACGTGTTGGGTGCATGTGACCGGGCCTGTCACTTAGTGTTCTCGGTAGATGACTCTTTTGTAGCTTCTATCGGACGCAGGGTGGCTTGCCACGACACCTCAATGATGCATAGTACGTCACGTCTCTGGCCTGGTTACGGGGGCGGGTAACTGAGGCGGGTTCCTGAAGGCTGGTTACGGAAGCTATGTTATTGCTGTTGGGTTCCTGGCTGCTATGTTATTGTTGTTGGGTTCCTGGCTGCTATGTTATTGTTGTTGGGTTCCTGGCTGCTATGTTATTGTTGTTGGGTTCCTGGCTGCTATGTTATTGTTGTTGGGTTCCTGGCGGCGTACATGTTTATGCTTTTTTAAGGGTTGAGCTTTAAATAACCCCACTCGGGTCTTCTTTTATCGAGCTCACCACTCGGTGGATGGAGGCCTGGGGTAGACTTATACGATGTTTTTGATGCTAGGTTCCGTCTCCAGGGATTCGACTGGCATCGCTGCTTTGCCTCACCGCACTGCCTCACCCACACATCCACGCTGGCACACTGTTTCTCCTCTTGCTCTTGTACCTATGTCGCACACAGCTATGAGCTCACGCCGATGAGTGGTTGTGACGAGGTGCACCCAGCTGGATTGCGGGCGAGCCACGGCGGCCTCGCTCTCGCTCGCTCTCTCTCTCTCTCTCTCTCTCTCTCTCTCTCTCTCTCTCTCTCTCTCTCTCTCTCTTTTTTTTTTTTTTTTTTTTTTTTTTTTTTTTTGCTTTGCTTTGCTTTGCTTTGGGCGAGGCCTAGCTTTCACATGGGCGGGCTGAGCCTATGAGGGGCGCACGATAAGCGTTCCATTGATTTATGAGACGGGTCCCAATTACTGAGAGTAACTCATGTGAGTTGCTCATCATACTCATGGCTCTTGGCTCGGGGTGGCCTCTGGAATCACAAGGGGTGGGCACTGGGGGAGGGGGTTGTGTTCAGAGGGTCACCGCGAAGGATGGTCAACCAAACTACTGTCGGTCGGAGTTTGTACGAAGGCGAGAGGCCCTACACCTTACCACATGCCTTGAAACGACTAAATGACCAAAGTAACGACGGACCGGAGCGGGGCTCCTGGCTCACCCTCTCTCTCAGCACTCTTCGTGCTCATCCTGCGGATGCCATGGGCTTGCTCTGGCGGAGGGTTATGGGGTGGTGGGTACACGTGCACGGGCCTGTCACTCTGTGCTCTCGATGACTCACTTGCAGCGTTTATCGGACGCAGGGTGGTTTGCCACGACACCTACCTCGATGATGCACAACGGGTCCTGCCTCGTGCCTGGTTACGGATGCAGGTGAGTGTTTGTGTGTATTCCTATACATACGTACACGTATGCTTTTTAAGGGTTGAGCTTTAAATAACCCCACCTGGGTCCTCATTTATCGAGTTTACAACTCGATCAATGCGGCACCGGGGTCCCATACCACTTATGTCAGGTTCTTATGCGAAGAGCGCGGCCGCTAGTGCTGGCCCTATAGGTCAAGGCGGTAATCCTTCAGGTTTAGACGTTCCCCGTGGGAGTGCGCCTGCGGGTGGCGATGGCTACTCGGCCGGGGTGGGGTGGTCGAGTGCTCGCGTACCTGACGGGCAACCTGAATCACGTAGAGCCAGCAATCCTGCTGCATCTCGATCACCCTCCCCAACCTCGGAAGAGAAGTCACGTCCGGAAAGGTCTGGTCACGGCGTGTGGCAAGCGGTACCGCCACCGAGGAGGTGGCGGAGGAAGGTACGAAATGAGCTGGATAAGAGATGTTGCATAGTATGGGGGCTATCGCATGTCTCTCAGACAGTGGTCATGGCGCGAGAGCTCCGAATTCTCGGTCTCGGGGAAGTCGAGGTGGAATTCGCGGGCAGAGGTAGTGGGCGACATTTGCGGATTAAATGTGCGTCTTGTGAGGGGGCGGAGAAGATGGTGCGGCTGCTGCGGGAGCGTAAGTTCTTCACGGGAAAGGTTCACGTTGCGACGGGTAGGACTTTCCGGGAAAGAGAGAAGCAGCGGGCTGCACGGGGGGGTGCCCAGTATGTAGAGATGCAGAGGGAGCTTCGCAAGCAGGGATTTGGCTACTGGGTGCTCGACGTGGAAGTCGACGAGCCCCAGGGCAAAGCCTCAAGCGGTGAATCTCCCTTGGCGGAGTGGGGCGGGACGCGGGAGCTGGAGGAGCTGGGGCGGAGGGTGCAGGATGGGCCGTGGAGGGTGGCGGAGGGCTCCAGGCGGGCTCGACCGAAGCGCAGGCATCGGCATCAGCTTCGTTCTTCCCAATTTGTGAAAGGCTTCCCACTGAGGGTGGCCTCACATAATTGGCAAGGCAAAGTGGGTGCGGATAGCCCAGGCTTTGGGGAATGGCCGGAGCACTACAAGGAGCGAGGCTGGGTGATCGTCGGAGTCCAGGAGCACAACCTATCGTCGCAGAAGGTGGAGAAGCTCCAAGTCGACGGCTTCGCAGTCCTCGGCAAAGCGGCTGCAACTGGTGCGGGCTCGCGTCTCTTGGGGGGAGTCTTGACGTTGGTGGCCAACTATCTGGCACCGTGCGCTACCATTGTACAGGCGCCTGTTCCACACCCACAGCAATTGTGGGTGAGGCTGTCGTCTGGGAGCGCGACGGCGTCGGATGTGTTCGTCGGCAACGGCTACTTCCCCCAAGAAAATCAACGAGAGGAATCTATTGCAGCCTATGAGGCGTGGCAGGCGGCCGTCTCCTACTTCGCCACCAAAGGTCATGTGGTTACGGTTGGTGATGCTAATGCAAAGCTGGGGCCCGCCAGAATAGCGCGGGAGGAGGGAGTGGTGGGCCTCTTTGGCGAGATAGATGGGAGGGGTAGAGGGGTTAGGAGTGAGAATGGTGAGTTGCTGGCTGCGATGCTTGTTGCCACGGGGTTGCGCAATCTCAGTGGGTTTTCGCAACCACGGGGGGACAAATATTGGTGGTCTAGGCAGGAAAATGTAGGTGGACGAAGGCATCTACTGGATTACATCTGCGTCTCTTCCGAGCTGGCGGAGGAGGCAAGCTTCGGCGTCGACGAGGTAGACCTTGATACCGACCACAAAGCTGTGTGGGCGGAACTGGTCTGGGGGGGACAGCCACCCCCCAAAAAGCAGGTAAAGAGGTACAAAGCATTCAAGGCAGAGCGCTTGATAGGCAGGGTAGTTGAGGGTAAGGAGAGTGAGCTGTCTAAGCTTAGGTTGAAGTACGACGAGACCTTTGCAGCTGGTATATCGGGGCTGTTGCCAGATGGCCTCCCAGATCTATCAGCAGTGGAGGACCCGGATGAGCTTCAGCAGGAGGTAGATAGGGTCGCTAGCTTAGTGGTCCGAGCTTTCACGGGCGCAGCCGTGAAGGTCTTGGGAGTTCGGGTGATTAGGCCAGGGTTTACTAATGCATGGTTTGATGAGAGTCTTAGGGAAGCAATTGCGCGACGGAGAGAGGCATACGGCCTCTGGCGAAGGAATGAGGCCAACCGAGAGGCCTGGCAAAGATATAAAGAAGCGAGGAAGGCGGTCAGAAGGTTATGCAAGGAGAAGAAGGAGCAAGCGTGGAAGCGGGTCCAGAATGACACCGCTGCCAACTTCAGGAGCGCTACCATGGCCACGTACTGGAAGCTGTCAAAGCGTTTGGGCGGGGTTCGGCGGTCGAACGCTTCTGCTCCTGTTCGGAAGCCCGATGGCACTCTGGCATGCACACTCCGGGAAAAACTACAAGAATGGGAAGAATACCGCCGACGTATGGTGGTCCCCAAAGAAAACCAGTTTTTGGAGGATGCATGTGTAGAGGAAGTCGGTTCTGATGAGGAAGCAGCGCGGATTGAGCCCGAGCGGAAGGCCCGCGAAACCTTCCAGTATAACGACAACCTGCGCGACCAATTCGAGGCCATGGCGCAAGCCGAGGAGATCCGGACTGAGACGGGCCCGCTGGACTATGATTACACCGAGAAGGAAGTGGAGCTCTGCCAGGAAAATCTCCAGAATCACAAAGCGTGCTCACCGGATAAGATCAAGAACGAGATGCTCAAGTACGGAGGCACGCGGATTGTGAGCTTTCTGGTGCGCTTCTTCAACTGGTTGAAATCGTGCGAATACACCCCCAGCGACTGGGGCAAAGCGATTATCGTCAACATCCCAAAAGGAGGCGACCCAACCGATCCGGAAAATTGGAGAGACATCGCGA
>WBZZ01001506.1:5000-15000 GCA_019918135.1 Paulinella micropora
GGTGCATGTTTGTGTATGCTAAGCAGAACTGTACCCTACGCGTGGTTGCCGAGCCATGCCTGGAGAACGAGTTATTTTGCACCGCGGCATCAGGTCTCTCTCTCTCTCTCTCTCTCTCATTCATTCATTCATTCACTCATTCACTCATTCACTCATTCACTCAATACTTCACTCATTTGCTCATTACTACTTTTACTACTACTTTTACTACTACTACTACTACTACTACTACTACTACTACTACTACTACTTCTACTACTACTACCACTACTCTCATATCTCTTATCTCATATTACATATCTCTTATTTCATATATCTTATATCATATTTCTTTTATCTTATATCATATTTTTTATATCATATATCTTATATCATATGTCATATATCATATATCATTTATTTTACATCATATATCTTTTATCATATATCTCATACCATATATCATGTATCATGTATCATATATCTTTTATCTTTTATCATATATCATATATCATATATCATATATCATATATCATATATCATATATCATATATCATATATCATATATCATATATCATATATCATATATCATATATATCATATATCATTTATCATATATCATTTATCATATATCATATATCATATATCAAAAATCAAAAATCTTATATCATAAATCATAAATCATATATCATATATCATATATCATATATCATATATCATATATCATATATCATATATCATATATCATATATCATATATCATATCTTATATCATATATCATATATCATATATCATATATCTTATATCATATATCATATATCTTATATCATATATCATATATCATTTATCACATATCATATATCATATATCATATATCATATATTATTTATCATATATCATTTATCATATATCATATATCATGTATCATATATCATATATCATATATCATATATCATATATCATATCATATATCATACATCATATATGATATATCATATATCACATATCATATATTATATATCATATATCTTATATCATACTTCATATTTCATATATCATATATCATGTATCATATACCTTATATCATATATCATATATCATATAGCATATATCATATGTCATATATCATATATCATATTTCATATTTCATATTTCTTTTTTCTTATTTCATATATCATATATCATATATCATAGATCATATATCATATATCATATATCATATATCATTTATCATATATCATATATCATATATCATATATCATATATTATACATCATTTATCATATATCATATATCATATATCATATATCATATATCATATATCATATATCATATATCCTATATCATATATCATATATCATATATCATATATCATATATCATATATCATACATATATCATATATCATATATCATATATCATTTATCATATATCATATATCATATATCATATATCTTATATCATATATCATGTATCATATATCATATATCATATATCATATATCATATATCATATATCATATATCTTATATCTTATATCATATATCATATATCATTTATCATATATCACATATCATATATCTTATATCTTATATCACATATCTTATATCATATATCATATATCATATATCATATATCATTTATCATATATCATTTATCATATATCATATATCTTTTATACTTTATCTTATATTCTATATCGTATATCATATATCATATATCATATATCATATATCATATATCATATATCATATATCATATCATATATCATATATCTACTACTACTACTACTACTACTACTACTACTACTACTACTACTTCTACTTCTACTACTTCTACTAATATCACTACTACTACTACTACTACTACTACTACTACTACTACTACTACTCCTTCTCCTACTACTACTACTACAACTACTTTTTCTTCTACTTCTACTGCTACCACTACTACTACTACTTCTACTACTACTACTACTTCTACTACTACTACTACTACTGCTTCTACTACCTACTACTACCTACTACTTCTACTACTTCTTCTACTATTACTTCTACTTCTTCTACTCATTCATTCACTCATTCACTCATTCATTCACTCATTCATTCACTCATTCATTCATTGACTCATTCATTCATTCATTCATTCATGTACTAATTCATTCACTCATTCACTCACTCATTCATTCATTCATTCACTCATTAACTCATTCATTTTTTCACTCACTCACTCATTTATTCATTCATTCACTCACTCATTCACTCTTCATGCACTCATTCATGCACTCATTCGTGCACTCACTCATTCATTCACTCATTCACTCATTCACTCATTCACTCATTCACTCATTCACTCATTCACTCATTCACTCATTTATTCATTCACTCAATGTCATTCACTCATTCATTCATTCATGCAAAACACATGTGCAGCACATGTGCGGCACATGTGCAGCACATATGCTTTATGTGCGAATTGATAAGAATGAGTGAATCTATACACAGCGTGTATGCTACATTTGCTTTCTTGCCAGGGAGGATGACCAGCTGGCTCAACACGGACGTTACGTGGTGACGTTTCTATCCTCGCTGCGCCATCACAGAGGAGGAACAATCTTGTCTCTCAAGAATGGAACCAACAGTGCGGTGGACTTCGCCGACGCGCTGATGCATGGAGTGGAGGCGGGTGTCATCGTGGCAGGGGACCGCATCGTTATGGATAATGCAGCCATTCACCACGCCCGACAAGTGATCCCCGCGTTGAGAGTGCTCTTAGCTGGAATCGGGATCGAGATGGTATACTTACCCAAATATTCACCTGAACTGAATCCGGTGGAATTAGCCTTTCAATGGGCTAAACAACATATCAGAAACGATGGAGCGGCGGGCCCTTTTGTGACAAGAATTCTTGCTGCATTTGCTGCTACTTGCACTCGGGAAAAAATGATCGCCGCATATGATCATTGCATTCCTTGATTTTTTGTGCCTGAGGCACTGTTCGTTATTCAAACAATCGTGTAGTATTATCATAGTAATACTAGCTTCCCAGTGACTCATCCCTACGAGCGGCAAGCATTGTTTTATTAAGTTGCAGTGTTTGCCAAAGTATCAATAGCTCAGTTAGCATTGATATAATAAGTAAATATGATTTTTATTTTCATTTCAGTTGTATTCAGTTCGTGTCACTGTCGTGGCACGTATATTATTATTATTATTACTATTATTATTATTATTAGGGAGTACATAGGCCATCGGTCCTTTCCATGGGCTGATTGGTATAAAGCTCCTAGAGTAATGTTCTATGCCGTCACTTCCTTTATTCCACCGATTGGTGTGGAGACTTTCCTTATGGAATGGAGGACTGGATGCACATGGCCTTTTGGCTCAGCAATTGGCAGGAGATACACTATTATTATTATTATTATTATTATTATTATTATTATTATTATTATTATTATTATTATTATTATTATTATTATCATAAGTTATTATTATTATTGTTATTATCATTATTATTATTTAATATTATTATTATTATCTTCATTATTAATATTATTATTATTATTATTATTATTATTATTATTATTGTTTTCTGGACCAGTATTTTCATTGAACATACCGGCCCGTCTGGAAGTGTTGGAACTGCCCTTGCGGGGGTGTCATTAGAGCTTATCGTCAATTTTTCGTACTCCCCTCACGGGTGAGACGATGGAGGCGCATGTGCAGAAATGCATCAGCCATTGACAGAGAAGCACTATTATTATTGTTATTATTATCATTAATTTATTATTATTATTATAGTATATTATTATTATTATTACTGTTATTATTATTATTATTATTATTACTATTAGGGAGTACATAGGCCATCGGTCCTTTCCATGGGCTGATTGGTATAAAGCTCCTAGAGTAATGTTCTATGCCGTCACTTCCTTTATTCCACCGATTGGTGTGGAGACTTTCCTTATGGAATGGAGGACTGGATGCACATGGCCTTTTGGCTCAGCAATTGGCAGGAGATACACTATTATTACTATTATTATTATTATTATTATTATTATTATTATTATTATTATTATTATTATTATTATTATTGACACCGTGATAGCCCAGTGGTCAAGTTCTACCATCTGGGCCCTGTCGCCAGTTCGATTCCCGTCGGTGCCACCAGTATTTTCATTGAACATACCGGTCTATTTCTGGACCAGTATTTTCATTGAACATACCGGTCCGTCTGGAAGTGTTGGAACTGCCCTTGCGGGGGTGTCATTAGAGCTTATCGTCAATTCTTCGTACTCCCCTCACGGGTGAGACGATGGAGGCACATGTGCAGAAATGCATCAGCCATTGACAGAGAAGCACTATTATTATTATTATTATTATTATTATTATTATTATTATTATTATTATTATTATTCAGAGAAGGACCTCGAGGGTTGGAGTTCGACTGTGGACAAGTGGGCCCTTCAGCAGGACGTCAAGATGGTGCAGCAACTGATGTGGGACAAGCGAGAGGCAGGCAGCGATCTTACTGATGGCCTGCGAGTCATCCTAAGACAAGTCTTTGGAACTAAGGAGTTCCCAAGATGGGTAGCCCTTGATGATGCGCATTATAATCTGCTTCGGAGAAGGTTGCTCAGCTGCAACAACCGCCTTCGGTTGTACCGCAGCAAGTTGGTCAGTGGCATGTCCCCTCGCTGCTTCTGTTGTCATGATGATGTCAATGAGTCCCTTGCGCACTTCTTATGGGATTGCCCCATGCATGAGGCGAGACGTAAGCAGCTGTTGCTGAGTATGCAGAGGCTCGGTGGCATGGCTGTGGGGGCTGCTGAGGGGGATGGAGGGAGTGAGGAGGGTGGTGAGGTCGTAGGCGGTGAGGTTGTGGTGGAGGATGTGTTGCTTGGGCGGGAGCGGGAGGGCTCTGTGCGGCAGGGTTGGGATGATATGTCGCCTGTGGATCAATCACGATTGTTTTGTAAGTTTTTTCAGGGGAAGTCGCGCTTCCGCAGTAACTTTAGGCTTGCTGCGTTGTTAGGGGTTACAGCGTTGCGTCCCCCTCCAAAGTTGGATGTGTTGTTTGGATCATATGTGTCTGAGTGTTGGTCTGCTAGGGAGGGTAAAAGGGAGGAGCTTGGGGTGGAGGATGGTGGCGAGGAGGTGATTGACCTCACTGAGGTTCCATCAGCTTCTGTCCCACCCTCTCCCCCAAGTGACGTTGATGTTGCGCGGCGCGGCCGTCCGCGCAGTGTGGACGTCCTGGCTAGAGAGAGGGGTTCGGGAGCGCAGCGTAGTGTCTCCGAGTTCTTCTCTTCAGCTAACACCCTCGCATCTAGCTCTTCATGCACTTCACAGCCCCCATCTGCCCCTGCTGTTGCTGTTGCTGCTATGTCTGTTTGGTGTTCTGACAATGCGTTGGGATCGGCTGACCCCGGTGACCCAATGGAGGCACATGTCCAGGATCTGGATCTGATGCTATAGTCTGAGGAAGCCTATTATTATTATTATTATTATTATTATTATTATTATTATTATTATTATTATTATCATTATTATTATTATTATTATTATTATTATTTGGACACCGTGATAGCCCAGTGGTCAAGTTCTACCATCTGGGCCCTGTCGCCAGTTCGATTCCCGTCGGTGCCACCAGTATTTTCATTGAACATACCGCTCCGTCTGGACCAGTATTTTCATTGAACATACCGGTCCGTCTGGAAATGTTGGAACTGCCCTTGCGGGGGTGTCATTAGAGCTTATCGTCAATTCTTCGTACTCCCCTCACGGGTGAGACGATGGAGGCGCATGTGCAGAAATGCATCAGCCATTGACAGAGAAGCACTATTATTATTATTATTATTATTATTATTATTATTATTATTATTATTATTATTATTATTATTATTATTATTATTATTAATGGAGGCACATGTCCAGGATCTGGATCTGATGCTATAGTCTGGGAAGCCTATTATTATTATTATTATTATTATTATTATTATTATTATTATATATTATTATTATACATTATAATAATATATTATTATTATTATTATTACAATATTATTATTATTATTATTATTATTCAACTGGACACCGTGATAGCCCAGTGGTCAAGTTCTACCATCTGGGCCCTGTCGCCAGTTCGATTCCCGTCGGTGCCACCAGTATTTTCATTGAACATACCGGTCTATTTCTGGACCAGTATTTTCATTGAACATACCGGCCCGTCTGGAAGTGTTGGAACTGCCCTTGCGGGGGTGTCATTAGAGCTTATCGTCAATTCTTCGTACTCCCCTCACGGGTGAGACGATGGAGGCGCATGTGCAGAAATGCATCAGCCATTGACAGAGAAGCACTATTATTATTCAACTATTATTATTATTATTATTATTATTATTATTATTATTATTATTATTATTATTATTATTATTATTATTATTATTATTATTATTATTATTATTATTATTATTCACTGTAGTGGACACCGTGATAGCCCAGTGGTCAAGTTCTACCATCTGGGCCCTGTCGCCAGTTCGATTCCCGTCGGTGCCACCAGTATTTTCATTGAACATATACCGGTCCGTCTGAACCAGTATTTTCATTGAACATACCGGTCCGTCTGGAAGTGTTGGAACTGCCCTTGCGGAAGTGTCATTAGAGCCTATCGTCAATTCTTCGTACTCCCCTCACGGGTGAGACGATGGAGGCGCATGTGCAGAAATGCATCAGCCATTGACAGAGAAGCACTATTCACTGTAGTATTATTATATATATTAAATACTAGTATCAGTATTATTATACTATTAATATTATTTGTAAAATTTAGTATTATTATTAATTAATATTACCGTTCAACTTTCACTTATTAATATTATTAATGTAATTCAAGTCAGAGTCGCCGAAATCCGACCACTAATTTGATTTCCGACCATTAATCAAATATCTGACAATTAATTAGATTTCTGACCACTAATTCAAAATCTGAACACTAATTCAAATTTGATTGGAAGTTTTGCCACTTGAATGTCCACAGTAATAATGATTTTCAAGTCAAGTTTCCATCGTAGTAATAACCTGCAGACCGTAGCCGGGCTCATGATCACTCTGATTCCGACACAAGATGATCAGTGACGATGTAGACGGGCCGCAGTCGGCCGGGTGATTCAAGGCCAGTCATAGTATGATGTTTAAACATATGTGGTCCCGCTCTGCATATTGCATGAATAGTCTGTTGTATACTGTCAACTGAGGACTTTATTATATAACTCAGTATTCATATAAAACTTTCAATTTTACCCTATTAAAAAAAGACTGTGGCGCGGCTCAGGTCGGAGGCCCACCCCCCCCCCCCCGGCCCCCAGTTGAACTTAAAAAAAAAAAAAAAAAAAAAAAAAAAAAAAAAAAAAAAAAAAACTTCAAAAAACTGAACTTGAAACACACACACAGGCTTCTGCCTCAGCTATTAATAGCGATACTCAAGTAGCAAAATCAATCATGAACTTTCCAACTTTATCACTCACTCTTAAGCACTGCATCATTTTTACGCAAACTCAGCCTGTCGGAAAGTTTAATAATGAGAAAATGTTATTGTTATAAATACCGCTCGAACTGACTCCGGGGCTGAGAAGAAAGCTTTCTCCGTCAATATTCTGGGTGCTATGAACATGATAATGCCCAGGCATCGTTTGACATTGCTTATGGATAAGAGCGGCTTTGAAATGGTGTGCTTGCATTTTTGTTTCTGGAATAAAACAAAGCTAGAAGATAGAATGTTTTGACCGTGACTTGAATGTTGCTAGTATTTGATTATCAGATACTGTATTATTAGTAAATTATAACTTCAAGTGTTCCGGTTATCCGTGGTAAATACCAGTCACAAGCCGGGCCGGTATATTATGCTCCTCTATCTATCTATCTATCTATCTATCTATCTATCTATCTATCTATCTATCTATCTATCTATCTATCTATCTAATCTATCTATCTATCTATCTATCTATCTATCTATCTATATATCTATCTATCTATCTATCTATCTATCTATCTATCTATCTATCTATCTATCTATCTACCTACCTACCTACCTACCTATCTATCTACCTATCTACCTATCTATCTATCTATCTATCTATCTATCTATCTATCTATCTATCAACATCTATCAACATCTATCTATCTATCTATCTATCTATCTATCTATCTATCTATCTATCTATCTATCTATCTATCTACCTACCTACCTGCATATCTATCTATCTATCTATCTATCTATCTATCTACCTGTCTGTCTGTCTATCTATCTATCTATAAGAAGGGCCCGGTATAATATGGTCCACGCTTTTCTACCAATCGATCCACCTGTATATATGTTTGTTTGTAGACAGGCAGACAGACAGGCAGACAGACAATTAGATAGATAGATAGATAGATAGATAGATAGATAGATAGATAGATAGATAGATAGATAGATAGATAGATAGATAGATCGTTAGATAGATCGTTAGATAGATGGATAGACAGACAGACAGACAGACAGACAGACAGATAGATAGATAGATAGATAGATAGATAGATAGATAGATAGATAGATAGATAGATAGATAGATAGATAGATAGATAGATAGATAGATAGATAGATAGGTAGATAGGTAGATAGGTAGGTAGATAGGTAGGTAGGTAGGTAGATAGGTAGATAGGTAGATAGGTAGGTAGATAGATAGATAGATAGATAGATAGATAGATAGATAGATAGATAGATAGATAGATAGATAGATGGATGGATGGATGGATGGATGGATGGATAGATAGATAGATAGATAGATAGATAGATAGATAGATAGATAGATAGATAGATAGATAGATAGATGAGATATCGACTAATGTCAGAAAAAAGGAGCTTCTGATTTCGTCAACCAAGGAAGTCTGTGGGTAAAGTATTAACCCGATGCCCAGCTAAGCCGTGATGTTTGCACGGAAGGGACTGATACAGGCGATACCAAACCTCCCTAGTACCAGGCGGGGCCAGGGCTCGTTCCATAAGCGCCCCTTGCAGAACGAGCTCCCACCTCCATTACAGAGGACCCAGTAAGCAGATGGAGTTTCGAGACTGTCGACAGTCTAGTATAAACCGACAGAACACTGTGGGTTTTATTCCGGTCAACAAGCGAGAAAGGGCACCCTGAGGGAACAGGATTGTGCTTCCCGTCGCTATTTCGGCATGTGACTTATAGGCGTATGGCTAGGCACACATAAGGCACTCCACCACGGGCCCAGCACACCCACACCATCCCCTAATTCTCTGTCTGTCGACAGATGGCACCCATTTCAAAAAACCAAGCCCAAGGGAGGGTCAGTGACACCTCAAGTGGCCTTGGTTCACTCCGTGGAGTAAGTGATGAGATCAACTGATGAGATATCGACTAATGTCAGAAAAAAGGAGCTTCTGATTTCGTCAACCAAGGAAGAGATAGATAGATAGATAGATAGATAGATAGATAGATAGATAGATAGATAGATAGATAGATAGATAGATAGATAGATATAGATAGATAGATAGATAGATAGATAGATAGATAGATAGATAGATAGATAGATAGATAGATAGCACCTCACGTCCAAAAATTGCTTCCAACTCTTCTTCTGAAGCAGTGCTCTGCGATTAGACACACAACATGTATGTGTATGTATGTAGGTATATCATAAATGTATGTGGTAGGTAGGTATGTAGGTGGATCGATGGGTGGGTGGGTGGGTAGGTAGGTAGGTAGGTTGGTAGGCAGGTTGGTAGGTAAGGTAGGTAGGTCAGGTAGGTAGGCAGGTGGGTGGGTGGGTACTTAGGTAGGTAGGGTAGGGTAGGGTAGGGTAGGGTAGGTAGGTTGGTAGGTAGGTTGGTAGGTTGGTAGGTAGGTAGGTAGGTAGGTAGGTAGGTTGGTAGGTTGGTAGGTAGGTAGGTCAGGTAGGTATGCAGGTGGGTGGTTGGGTACTTAGGTAGGTAGGGTAGGGTAGGGTAGGGTAGGGTAGGG
>WBZZ01001506.1:25000-37500 GCA_019918135.1 Paulinella micropora
TTGCAGCTCAACAATCGCCTTCTGATAAGGTTGTGACTTCCCCCCTCCAGCGCCCGCCAACGTGGGAAAGCAGAGCGGGAAGACATCTGGCTAAGCAGCACCCTAAGCCCATCAGAGGTCTTAGCCTGCCGCTCCCAGCCAGCTACTTCCTGCCGGACAGACCATTGCTTTACCACCTCGTTCCAGTTCGCCAGAGCGGCCCGCCAGTCCTTATCATCTACCGTGCCATCTTCGTTCACGACCCGCTTGAGCGCATCCAAGCCCTCCCGCAGCCTGTGATCTGCTAAGATCAAATTTTCCGTATCTTCCTTCCTTTGCACCGACCCGTGTTGTAAAGCCTGCGTGTTAGCGCTGTGTTGCCCAGTAACTCGATGCGCCCTAGGAACCGAAGCCGGGCCGCCTTGGCAAGGATGCTAAAACTCGGCGTGCGGCCTAAACCCCTGGTGATGCAGCCGCTTGTGCGCGTACCAACACCCAAGATGACCCGCAGGGGCGCTACCAACGCGCCCTCCAGCTTACTCAGCTTGTTGGCGCCCGGCAGATCCCAAAAAGCCGATGCGTAAAGCAACTTTGCGCCAACCATTTGCTGCCAATTCATCAGCCGAAGACGCGCTGGAACTTCATGGGCAATCCAGAGGGGGTAGCAGGCAGCCGTTCCTGCTACAGTGATTTCCGCCGCCCGATTCGCTTGCGGTTTATCGGAGAGGGTGTCCGTGAGCAGAACTCCCAGGTATTTGTAGTGGTCGGTGACGTTGAGAACCTTGCCCCGGAACCTCACGCATGGGGGCGACTTTTTTGACTTGGCGTGCCCGTATATCGGCATGACTTCCGTCTTGCCCGGTTTCAGGTTGATTTCAAGCCGATAGTCCTCCACGAATGTCGCCACGACATTAACAATCTGTTGAAGCTCCGTGACACTATGCGCAATTACCGCAACGTCGTCGGCGTAAAGCAGGGTCCGTATGTCTTCGATGCGGTTGAGGTCCTCGATCTCCAACTCTTTCGCGATTCGGACCGTTAGCTCATCCATGAAGACGTTGAACAGCGACGGTGACAACGGCGACCCTTGCTGAACTCCCATCTCTTCCAGCACTTCACCAGTGAGTTCGCCATCGACTAGCACTCGCGATGACGTTCTTCGGTAAAAACGCCGCAGAATGCGATAGAACTTGCCCTGTACCCCCATCTGGGTTAGCCTCTGAAACAACCCGGCCCGCCAAACCGTAGGGAATGCCTTTCTCAGATCCACGAACAAAACGAAAGAACGGAGGCCAGCTTGTTGTCTAAGGCGCAGACGCTCCTTAAGGACAAAAATCTGGTCCCCCGTACTACGTTTTGGCCGGAACCCACCCTGCTCTGGGCGAAGCCTGCCCGGCTGATCGATGAAAGCCGTAAGCCTCGCCGCCATAAGGGACAGATACATCTTACCCAGACAGCTCAGAATCGCGATGTCTCTCCAATTTTCCGGATCGGTTGGGTCGCCTCCTTTTGGAATGTTGACGATAATCGCTTTGCCCCAGTCGCTGGGGGTGTATTCGCACGATTTCAACCAGTTGAAGAAGCGCACCAGAAAGCTCACAATCCGCGTGCCTCCGTACTTGAGCATCTCGTTCTTGATCTTATCCGGTGAGCACGCTTTGTGATTCTGGAGATTTCCCTGGCAGAGCTCCACTTCCTTCTCGGTGTAATCATAGTCCAGCGGGCCCGTCTCAGTCCGGTTCTCCTCGGCTTGCGCCATGGCCTCGAATTGGTCGCGCAGGTTGTCGTTATACTGGAAGGTTTCGCGGGCCTTCCGCTCGGGCTCAATCCGCGCTGCTTCCTCATCAGAACCGACTTCCTCTACACATGCATCCTCCAAAAACTGGTTTTCTTTGGGGACCACCATACGTCGGCGGTATTCTTCCCATTCTTGTAGTTTTTCCCGGAGTGTGCATGCCAGAGTGCCATCGGGCTTCCGAACAGGAGCAGAAGCGTTCGACCGCCGAACCCCGCCCAAACGCTTTGACAGCTTCCAGTACGTGGCCATGGTAGCGCTCCTGAAGTTGGCAGCGGTGTCATTCTGGGCCCGCTTCCACGCTTGCTCCTTCTTCTCCTTGCATAACCTTCTGACCGCCTTCCTCGCTTCTTTATATCTTTGCCAGGCCTCTCGGTTGGCCTCATTCCTTCGCCAGAGGCCGTATGCCTCTCTCCGTCGCGCAATCGCTTCCCTAAGACTCTCATCAAACCATGCATTAGTAAACCCTGGCCTAATCACCCGAACTCCCAAGACCTTCACGGCTGCGCCCGTGAAAGCTCGGACCACTAAGCTAGCGACCCTATCTACCTCCTGCTGAAGCTCATCCGGGTCCTCCACTGCTGATAGATCTGGGAGGCCATCTGGCAACAGCCCCGATATACCAGCTGCAAAGGTCTCGTCGTACTTCAACCTAAGCTTAGACAGCTCACTCTCCTTACCCTCAACTACCCTGCCTATCAAGCGCTCTGCCTTGAATGCTTTGTACCTCTTTACCTGCTTTTTGGGGGGTGGCTGTCCCCCCCAGACCAGTTCCGCCCACACAGCTTTGTGGTCGGTGTCAAGGTCTACCTCGTCGACGCCGAAGCTTGCCTCCTCCGCCAGCTCGGAAGAGACGCAGATGTAATCCAGTAGATGCCTTCGTCCACCTACATTTTCCTGCCTAGACCACCAATATTTGTCCCCCCTTGGTTGCGAAAACCCACTGAGATTGCGCAACCCCGTGGCAACAAGCATCGCAGCCAGCAACTCACCATTCTCACTCCTAACCCCTCTACCCCTCCCATCTATCTCGCCAAAGAGGCCCACCACTCCCTCCTCCCGCGCTATTCTGGCGGGCCCCAGCTTAGCATTAGCAACACCAACCGTAACCACATGACCTTTGGTGGCGAAGTAGGAGACGGCCGCCTGCCACGCCTCATAGGCTGCAATAGATTCCTCTCGTTGATTTTCTTGGGGGAAGTAGCCGTTGCCGACGAACACATCCGACGCCGTCGCGCTCCCAGACGACAGCCTCACCCACAATTGCTGTGGGTGTGGAACAGGCGCCTGTACAATGGTAGCGCACGGTGCCAGATAGTTGGCCACCAACGTCAAGACTCCCCCCAAGAGACGCGAGCCCGCACCAGTTGCAGCCGCTTTGCCGAGGACTGCGAAGCCGTCGACTTGGAGCTTCTCCACCTTCTGCGACGATAGGTTGTGCTCCTGGACTCCGACGATCACCCAGCCTCGCTCCTTGTAGTGCTCCGGCCATTCCCCAAAGCCTGGGCTATCCGCACCCACTTTGCCTTGCCAATTATGTGAGGCCACCCTCAGTGGGAAGCCTTTCACAAATTGGGAAGAACGAAGCTGATGCCGATGCCTGCGCTTCGGTTGAGCCCGCCTGGAGCCCTCCGCCACCCTCCACGGCCCATCCTGCACCCTCCGCCCCAGCTCCTCCAGCTCCCGCATCCCGCCCCACTCCGCCAAGGGAGATTCACCGCTTGAGGCTTCGCCCTGGGGCTCGTCGACTTCCACGTCGAGCACCCAGTAGCCAAATCCCTGCTTGCGAAGCTTCCTCTGCATCTCTACATACTGGGCACCCCCCCGTGCAGCCCGCTGCTTCTCTCTTTCCCGGAAAGTCCTACCCGTCGCAACGTGAACCTTTCCCGTGAAGAACTTACGCTCCCGCAGCAGCCGCACCATCTTCTCCGCCTCCTCACAAGACGCACATTTAATCCGCAAATGTCGCCCACTACCTCTGCCCGCGAATTCCACCTCGACTTCCCCGAGACCGAGAATTCGGAGCTCTCGCGCCATGACCACTGTCTGAGAGACATGCGATAGCCCCCATACTATGCAACATCTCTTATCCAGCTCATTTCGTACCTTCCTCCGCCACCTCCTCGGTGGCGGTACCGCTTGCCACACGCCGTGACCAGACCTTTCCGGACGTGACTTCTCTTCCGAGGTTGGGGAGGGTGATCGAGATGCAGCAGGATTGCTGGCTCTACGTGATTCAGGTTGCCCGTCAGGTACGCGAGCACTCGACCACCCCACCCCGGCCGAGTAGCCATCGCCACCCGCAGGCGCACTCCCACGGGGAACGTCTAAACCTGAAGGATTACCGCCTTGACCCATAGGGCCAGCACTAGCGGCCGCGCTCTTCGCATAAGAACCTGACATAAGTGGTATGGGACCCCGGTGCCGCATTGATCGAGTTGTAAACTCGATAAATGAGGACCCAGGTGGGGTTATTTAAAGCTCAACCCTTAAAAAGCATACGTGTACGTATGTATAGGAATACACACAAACACTCACCTGCATCCGTAACCAGGCACGAGGCAGGACCCGCTGTGCATCATCGAGGTAGGTGTCGTGGCAAACCACCCTGCGTCCGATAAACGCTGCAAGTGAGTCATCTACCGAGAGCACAGAGTGACAGGCCCGTGCACGTGTACCCACCACCCCATAACCCTCCGCCAGAGCAACCCCATGGCATCCGCAGGATGAGCACGAAGAGTGCTGAGAGAGAGGGTGAGCCAGGAGCCCCGCTCCGGTCCGTCGTTACTTTGGTCATTTAGTCGTTTCAAGGCTTGTGGTAAGGTGTAGGGCCTCTCGCCTTCGTACAAACTCCGACCGACAGTAGTTTGGTTGACCATCCTTCGCGGTGACCCTCTGAACACAACCCCCTCCCCCAGTGCCCACCCCTTGTAATTCCAGAGGCCACCCCGAGCCAAGAGCAATGAGTATGATAGCAACTCACATGAGTTACTCTCAGTAATTGGGACCCGTCTCATAAATCAATGGAACGCTTATCGTGCGCCCCTCATAGGCTCAGCCCTCCCATGTGAAAGCTATGCCTCGCCCAAAGCAAAGCAAAGCAAAGCAACAACAACAACAAAAAAAAAAAAAAAAAAAAAAAAAAAAAAAAAGAAAAAAAAAAGAAAAAAAAAAAAGAGAGAGAGAGAGAGAGAGAGAGAGAGAGAGAGAGAGAGAGAGAGAGAGAGAGAGCGAAAGCGAGGCCGCCGTGGCTCGCCCGCAATCCAGCTGGGTGCACCTCGTCACAACCACTCATCGGCGTGAGCTCATAGCTGTGTGCGACATAGGTACAAGAGCAAGAGGAGAAACAGTGTGCCAGCGTGGATGTGTGGGTGAGGCAGTGCGGTGAGGGAAAGCAGCGATGCCAGTCGAATCCCTGGAGACGGAACCTAGCATCAAAAACATCGTATAAGTCTACCCCAGGCCTCCATCCACTGAGTGGTGAGCTCGATAAAAGAAGACCCGGTGGGGTTATTTAAAGCTCAACCCTTAAAAAAGCATAAACATGTACGCCGCCAGGAACCCAACAACAATAACATAGCAGCCAGGAACCCAACAACAATAACATAGCAGCCAGGAACCCAACAACAATAACATAGCAGCCAGGAACCCAACAACAATAACATAGCAGCCAGGAACCCAATAACAATAACATAGCTTCCGTAACCAGCCTTCAGGAACCCGCCTCAGTTACCCGCCCCCGTAACCAGGTCAGAGACGTGACGTACTATGCATCATTGAGGTGTCGTGGCAAGCCACCCTGCGTCCGATAGAAGCTACAAAAGAGTCATCTACCGAGAACACTAAGTGACAGGCCCGGTCACATGCACCCAACACGTCCCGACCCTCCGCCAGAGCATCCCCATGGCATCCGCAAAGTGAGCACGAGTGGTTCTGGGAGAGAGGGTGAGTCAGGAGCCCCGCGTCCAGGCAGTCGCTACTGTGGCAGTTGAGTGATTTCAAGGCTTGTGGAAATGTGTGGAGCCTGTCGCCTTCATTCCCACTCATACCGACAGTAGTTTAGTTAACCAACCTGTCCAGTGACCCACTGAGCCCAACCCCCTCCCTCAGATAACCCCCACCCCCCGCACCCCGAGTGATACCAGAGGCCACCCCGAGCCAAGAGCCGTGAGCGTGGTGAGAGAGCTTCTCTCAGTAAAAGTTTCCGTCTCATGAATCAGTGGAGCACTGATTATGTACCCCTCATAACAAGCTGCCAACGGCCCCAACCCCGCCGTGTGGCGGTGACACCCAACAATGTATTGGTGCCCCCCAAATAATAATAATAATAATAATAATAATAATAATAATAATAATAATAATAATAATAATAATAATAATAATAATAATAGTGCTTCTCTGTCAATGGCTGATGCATTTCTGCACATGTGCCTCCATCGTCTCACCCGTGAGGGGAGTACGAAGAATTGACGATAAGCTCTAATGACACCCCCGTAAGGGCAGTTCCAACACTTCCAGACGGGCAGGTATGTTCAATGAAAATACTGGTCCAGACGGATCGGTATGTTCAATGAAAATACTGGTGGCACCGACGGGAATCGAACTGGCGACAGGGCTCAGATGGTAGAACTTGACCACTGGGCTATCACGGTGTCCAAAATGAAAATACTGGTGGCACCGACGGGAATCGAACTGGCGACAGGGCTCAAATGGTAGAACTTGACCACTGGGCTATCACGGTGTCCAAAATAATAATAATAATAATAATAATAATAATAATAATAATAGTGCTTCTCTGTCAATGGCTGATGCATTTCTGCACATGCGCCTCCATCGTCTCACCCGTGAGGGGAGTACGAAGAATTGACGATAAGCTCTAATGACACCCCCGCAAGGGCAGTTCCAACACTTCCAGACGGGCCGGTATGTTCAATGAAAATACTGGTCCAGACGGATCGGTATGTACAATGAAAATACTGGTGGCACCGACGGGAATCGAACTGGCGACAGGGCCCAGATGGTAGAACTTGACCACTGGGCTATCACGGTGTCCATAATAATAATAATAATAATAATAATAATAATAATAATAATAATAATAATAATAATAATAATAATAATAATAATAATAATAATAATAATAATAATAATAATAATAATAATAATAATAATAATAATAATAATAGTGCTTCTCTGTCAATGGCTGATGCATTTCTGCACATGCGCCTCCATCGTCTCACCCGTGAGGGGAGTACGAAGAATTGACGATAAGCTCTAATGACACCCCCGCAAGGGCAGTTCCAACACTTCCAGACGGGCCGGTATGTTCAATGAAAATACTGGTCCAGAAATAGACCGGTATGTTCAATGAAAATACTGGTGGCACCGACGGGAATCGAACTGGCGACAGGGCCCAGATGGTAGAACTTGACCACTGGGCTATCACGGTGTCCAATAATAATAATAATAATAATAATAATAATAATAATAATAATAATAATAATAATAATAATAATAATAATAATAATAATAATAATAATAATAATAATAATAATAATAATAATAGTGCTTCTCTGTCAATGGCTGATGCATTTCTGCACATGCGCCTCCATCGTCTCACCCGTGAGGGGAGTACGAAGAATTGACGATAAGCTCTAATGACACCCCCGCAAGGGCAGTTCCAACACTTCCAGACGGGCCGGTATGTTCAATGAAAATACTGGTCCAGAAATAGACCGGTATGTTCAATGAAAATACTGGTGGCACCGACGGGAATCGAACTGGCGACAGGGCTCAGATGGTAGAACTTGACCACTGTGCTATCACGGTGTCCATAATAATAATAATAATAATAATAATAATAATAATAATAATAATAATAATATTTTACTATATCTTAGGTGTACTGATGCAGCTAATGGCATATCCTCAACGGACATAAGCCTCCAACACCCTTGTTCGAGGTCCTCCACCCCCCCGTGTCAGTCTCTCGCCTGATGATCGGGGCCACCGATGGAGCTCCTGAGGGCAAGACTGCACTAAGCCGAGGTTATTCCGCAGTCCCAGCAACCTCTTGCAAGACGTCACCGAATGTGCAAGTGCATACACCAAGCGCGGTTGCTAGAGCTGCCTCGAAACCCCACCCATAACAATCTGGTGTCTGCTGGGTCCTGGGCTATCAACCAGCATATGCGGAGTTTAAGATCTTTTACGCGCGCAACGACCCTCCTCCCCAGCATCTACCACCAAAGGGTTATGAGTTGGCGTCACAGTTTAACGCCTTGAGGCCATTGGGCTGGAACTCTGTTTAGCAAGTGTGACTAGGTTTTTTCATCGGGATTTCCCTCAAATATGTCACAGTCAACACTCCAAGGCAGATTTACTATATCTGAGGCGTACTGATGCAGCTAATGGCATATCCTCAACGGACATAAGCCTCCAATACCCTTGTTCGAGGTCCTCCACCCCCCCGTGTCAGTCTCTCGACTGATGATCGGGGCCACCGATGGAGCTCCTGAGGGCAAGACTGCACTAAGCCGAGGTTATTCCGCAGTCCCAGCAACCTCTTGCAAGACGTCACCGAATGTGCAAGTGCATACACCAAGCGCGGTTGCTAGAGCTGCCTCGAAACCCCACCCATAACAATCTGGTGTCTGCTGGGTCCTGGGCTATCAACCAGCATATGCGGAGTTTAAGATCTTTTACGCGCGCAACGACCCTCCTCCCCAGCATCTACCACCAAAGGGTTATGAGTTGGCGTCACAGTTTAACGCCTTGAGGCCATTGGGCTGGAACTCTGTTTAGCAAGTGTGACTAGGTTTTTTCATCGGGATTTCCCTCAAATATGTCACAGTCAACACTCCAAGGCAGATTTACTATATCTGAGGCGTACTGATGCAGCTAATAGCATATCCTCAACGGACATAAGCCTCCAATACCCTTGTTCGAGGTCCTCCACCCCCCCGTGTCAGTCTCTCGACTGATGATCGGGGCCACCGATGGAGCTCCTGAGGGCAAGACTGCACTAAGCCGAGGTTATTCCGCAGTCCCAGCAACCTCTTTCAAGACGTCACCGAATGTGCAAGTGCATACACCAAGCGCGGTTGCTAGAGCTGCCTCGAAACCCCACCCATAACAATCTTGTTAATAATAATAATAATAATAATAATAATAATAATAATAATAATAATAATAATAATAATAATAATAATAATAAATAATAATAATAAATATATATGGAATTAACAATATATATATGTATATATATATATATATTATATATGTATATATATATATATAAAAGATTAATCTGTTATGAAATCAAACTAAAATTCTAGTTCAGTGAGGAACGAGACAAAAAAAAAAAAAAAAAAAAAAAAAAAAAAAAAAAAAAAAAACTGAAATATATATATATAGATAAAATATATAATATATAATATTATATATATATATATATATGTTGAAAGAGTTATATTCTCACTCAGTATTATATATATATACATATATATATGTATATATATGTTGAAAGTGTTATATTCTCACTCAGTACTATATATAACGGTGGCACTCGCAAAAGCTGGTAGACACGAGGTGACTCCCTAAGGGGGTTTGGCCAACCACACTCCGGCTTAGGATGTGATAGACGCTGATTTTGTCCCACGCTCAGGTATCATCTGATGATGAGGTGTCCGTCGCCCTCTTTAGGCCCGTAGGCAGTGTCAGGATTCTTGCAGCCTTAAGAGATATGCTTTGAGTTCCTTTTTGAATTCTGCTTTATATGAGATATTTCTTAGGTGCTCTGGCAGCTTATCCCATTGTGCTTGTGCTGCTCTCCTGTATTGACCCGTCGTTGAGTCGTTGTACATGTGTTTCTTTGATGACCGCCTAGTGTTGTAGTTATGAACAGCTGTGATTGGTCGGATATTGTTGTAGTGAAGGGGGAGGAAAGCCTTGAATGCTGGGTAAATAAGGGAGTGTGCATCCATGCATACGCTATATTTATACATGTTAAGTATGTTGAGTAAGCGTAGTTTGGCAAAAAGAGGCTTGGTAGGTGTTCTCCATGATTTGAGACATATCAGACGGACTATACGTTTTTGGATTATAATGAGTGGATGTATAATGGTGTTGTAGTCATCAGATCCCCATATAGAGATACCATACATAAGTAGGGGGTATACATGTGCATAGTAAAGTTGGAGGAGGATGTGAGTGCGAAGTAGGCTGTTCACATAACGAAACATTTGGACAAATGGTTGAAGGCGGAATATAATAGATTGTATATGTTCACGGAAGGACAGGTTGCTTTGGATGATTGTACCTAATACTTTTACCTTTCGTTCTTGTTGGAGCCTCTTGCCGTCGATAGTCAAGTCGAGCTGCACCTTCTGTTCATGCTTGTGGAAGATAGTGTAGGTGGTTTTGGTGGGGTTGGGTACTAGGTTATGTCTGTAGAAATAGTGGACAAGGTTCGTTGTATCAGTTTGTGCTTGCTCTTGGAGTTGTTCTTTATTCTTAGCAGCAATGATAAGTGTGGTGTCATCTGCGTATGCAAAGACTGTCCCGTGTGTTAGTGAAAGTATAATATCATTGATGTATAGAATGAAGAGCGTTGTTGAGAGTGTGCTACCTTGCGGGATCCCATGTGTGATCTTGCGTGGATAAGAACGAGCATATTGGGTAATTACTGTTTGGTATCGTTTTGTGAGGTATGATTTAAAAAAGGTAGTGGTGTTATCGCTAAAATTTATATTATTTCGTAGTTTATGGATGAGTGTTTCATGATCGATAGTGTCATAGGCTTTCGATAGGTCAATAAATAGAGCAAGTACATACCTTCCTGGGCCTTTGAGGTTTTGTGATTTACGATGGTTTGTGTAGTGATTGTTGTGTTCGAGTGTGGTCGGAAGGCGTATTGAGTTCGGGAGAAGATGTCGTACCTGGTAAGGTGGGCCATCAGTTGCTTGTTGAGTATAGTGTCAAAGATCTTAGCAATAATCGGCAGTAGCGAGATAGGTCTGTAATTCTCAGGCAGCGTTCTATCTTTAGCTTTATATATTTCAATAACTTTAGTTATTTTTAGTGCATCAGGGTATTGGTTATGTTCTATAGCTTTATTAAAGAGCGTTGTTAATATCGGGGCAATGTATTTTGTAAGGTCTTGCATGATGGCTGGTTTTATTTTGTTTATATCTTCTGCTTTGTTTCTGTTAATTGCTTTCAGTGTATCGACTACATCATCCTGCAAAATGCGTTTGAGTGTAAAGGGAGGCAGTTTTCTCTGTGTTAGGTCTATTTCCTCTTCTCAGACTTTATGTTCTTGGGGGATTTGGGCACTGACCTTGGAGCCGACCGTCGTGTAGTGTCTGTTGAGTGCATTGGCAATACCTTTGGGGTCGGTGATTACCTTATCATCTACGCGGAGTTGGGTGGGCGAAGTCTTCAGACTTTGTGTCTGTGGGATCAGCTTTCTCAACGCATTCATACGTTTTTTTTGGATCGTGACTTAGTTTTTCCATTAAGGTAGTCATGTATGCTTTCTTAGCTTTCTTAATCTCTCTATTAGTTTTATTTCTATGCTTATTATACTTAGTTCTATTACTTTTAACTGGGCATGCTATTTTTATTTCATACAGTTCTCTTTGTTTCTTAATCATAGCTCTAATTTCATTATTGCACCATGGTTTCCATTTTCGTTTCTTTATACGCTTTTCATACTTTCTACCACTGTCTTAATAGCTGTATGTATTTTATTTATATAATTATTAGGAATATCGTTATTTAGTTCTGGGTCAAGAACTTGCTTAAGTTCATAAATTATTTCTTCTGTTATTATTTCCTTCTTGTCTTCATATCTCTTATTACTTAGGATTGTCTTATTATTTTCTTATGTGTGATTGGGGTGTGAAAGATAGCATAGATGGGGTGGTGATCAGAGATGCATGTAGGTAAGACATCAGATGTGATATCGCAGGTGAGTGTCGTTAATATAACATCAAGCAATGTATGGCTCTTTGCTTTGCGGGGGATTTTCGATTGTGGTGAAGAGGTTATTGATTGCAAGGAAGTCACATACCTGTTTTGTAGGGCGCAAGAGATCAAGGTTAAAGTCACCAACAATCGTGATGCTGGTGTGTGGGGAGGCAGAGAGGATACCTTGCATGTAGTTTTGGAGCTCTTGGAAGAAAGCGCCGTCGTAGGATTGTGAGAGTGGTCTTTTGTAGATATGGAATATGGTGTGGATTGGATTATTTTTATGTTCTGTGCTGTGTATCTGCATGATTACGCCAGAGGCTTTTGAGATTTTAGATTCAGAGATTGTGATGTGCATATCGTTTTTATAGTAGACCGACACATCTGTGGTATGATAGGATGTGTATGTTGGGATTGGGAAGTGAGTGTGTGGTGTACCTAGTGTTATTTTGGATTCAGTAAGTGATATAATGTCTGGGATGAAGTAAGTGCAGTCAGGGTTGGATAGATGGTTAAGTAGGGTTTGGTGGCTTCCTGTTATACCACGGATATTTGTATGATATATAGAGAAGTGTTTGTTTACCTTGGGGGGAAGAGATGTGAGATGTGGGTGTATGATTTTGCTGGTGGGTGTGATGGTGTATTGTTGCAATTGGGTTGAGTCTGTTCTGGTAGGTGTTCCAGGGGTAGGGGGTTGGGCTGTAATAAGGAGCTCATGGCTTACTGCGGTGCCTCACTGGCAGGGAACGTCGAA
>WBZZ01001506.1:50000-52500 GCA_019918135.1 Paulinella micropora
ACCAAGTTGTTGACGCAGTTGCAGAATCGACATCCCTGCATGGATGTAGCTTTCTGACTTTTTTTCCATAAGGAATCCTAGATGAATGTAAAAATCGAGCCAGTGTGTGTGTGTGAGAGAGAGAGAGAGAGAGACCTCCCAAAAAACATTCATGCTTGCAGCATGCGCCAAGGACTCCAAGAAAATCTCTGCCTTTTTTGTTATGACCCTTACATAGTTCAATGCAAGAAACAACAGAGAGAGAGAGAGAGAGAGAGAGAGACAGGATTTAGAACAAAGAAATTTGAGTACACATACTGAAAAACAAAGCTTACTGTACATACCGTTATTGTCTTCCCTGCCTTGAAAGTTTGAGTTGGTGCACATCCAGCTTGTTGATTATTGTTCTGCTTGATCTCGTCCCCCCGAACTCATTCTTGCTACCATCCCATCAGCCAAACTATTCGTTGCAGAGGGGGTCGCCAAAACACTTGGCAGCGCATCATGTGTTTCGTCGAATTTTGGTTCGCCTGCGCGTATCCTCCTGCCTACGTAGCAAGCGTCCAAGCAAACTACCGGAAGAGGCTGGTTTGCATTTGCTCGCTCGTTGCAAATAACGCAAGTTAGGACAGGCTGTCGCTTGGTGTCTTCCCAAAACGCCAAGCTCCTCATCCTAGATTTCAAGCGGCAATATTCCCTTAAAGAAAGCACTCCATGACGCTGGAAACTTCGACGGAAACGTAAAGGGCAAAACTGGAAGACATTATATACATTAGCCGCGGTTGATCCTTGAAATCTCGACTAGATAAAGTCAAAAAAAAAAGTGAGATTGTGCTTTCAATGATTAAATTAATTATCTTGAATAATTTCTTCATTGCATAAATGGGGAGAGCATACGTAGGGTTTATTGGTGACATAGGCCAATATCCCAAAGAGAATAGTGTCTCTGCTCGACAACACGTACACGACAAGTAATTCAGAATAACGAGAAAGGAATAGTTATTGTCAGGGTCATACACGCTGACTTCAAATTCCTGCAGAGGCAATGCGCAAGAAGGTCTGAACTGGGTAAGCAATGCCATGGGCGCAATAGAATCGTTCGAAATTTCTGCACATTCCTGCAGGTTTATCTCATGACTTTCTGCTACTCCTTTTCCTTCTTCGTTTATTTCGCTGCTACTTTGTCCTTCTTCCTGTTCTTTCTCTTCCCCGCCTTTCTGGTTACTTCCCATTCCGGTTGCATAGATAGGTACCCATGTTAAGCCATCGTGAAGCTCAGGGACATGCGTTCTATTTATGCATCCGTGCAAAGTACCAGCGTGCAAACGACAGAAGGAAGGAACGGGAACGGAACCGACTTCTCCTCCAGACTTACCAAAGGATCGCGGAACGTGCGGATTCGTGAGTCCTAGGAAAGCGGTTAATTCAATTAAAAGAGCTGACTTCCCTTTAGCCTATACGAAAGTGGCGATCGACGAGTTAGGCGGGGATGAGGTCATTGGAAACGACACAACGGCGGCGATCAGTGTGATGGGGAAACACTTCCAGGATAAGTATGGGGGACAGCTGTGGTATCAGCAAGCACTGCGGCGGTACTTGTAAAAGAACAGCTTCTGCATTTTACATTTGCGTTTGGGTTACCACAAACCACACACTTTGTTGACGATGCTGGTGGAGCCTCTTCTCTAACAGCTGCACGGAGCAGCTTGTCCTGGATATTATACCAAGCCTTACACTCACCAGAACTTCATTTGAACCTTGCGAAGCAATTTGAAAGTTGTGCGGAACCGAATCTCTCTCTAAGGTCTTATCTAAATCTAGCGAAGCAATCCATGCATCGTCATCTTCCCATGCTGGTGTCCTCAACTTCTCCGTCTGATGTGTCGATGTCCTAATCAGAACAACAATCACAACAACAACAACAACTGGACTATGACATCGATATCATTAGTAATGTAAACGTAAAATGGATGCAAAACGAGTATGACACAAGATGAGAGAGAGAGAGGCAGAGAGGTGAATAATGATCATCCGTGATAGTATAATTACATGATCATGGAAAGAATCTTCCTGTTGTTGTAGCTCTTGATCATCATGCTCCCTCTCATCACCCGATGCAGAAGTCGATATGGTCGATCTTTCGATATTATCAGATATCGATGCAGCAGGCCTAACATAAAGTATGTCTTGTATGTGTCAGTTATATTTGTTGTCAGCCAATTGCTATAAAAGATTAACTGATTTTATTATTATTATTATTATTATTATTATTATTATTGTGTTGTTGTTGTTGTTATTATTATTATTATTATTATTATTATTATTATTATTATTATTATTATTATTATTATTATTATTATTATTATTATTATTATTATTATTATTATTAATATTATTATTATTATTAATATTATTATTATTATTATTATTATTATTATTATTATTATTATTATTATTATTATTATTATTATTATTATTATTATTATTATGAAAAAAGTAGAATCAAGACATAAATGAAATA
>WBZZ01001506.1:57500-92500 GCA_019918135.1 Paulinella micropora
AAATTCCTTAACCCTTTCTCCCATGTTATCCCACCAAAACCTTCTGCGTAAAGACCAAGTCATCCTTTCCACCCCCGGATGGCTCTGCATCGGGCAGTGGTGTGCTGCGATCAACAACGACATTCTAAGTTCCTGCGGAATCCATAACAACCAACGATCCTCCTCCTTGGCATAAATTCCATCCTTCAGCACCAAGCATCGTTTGAGCTTCCGTATCGCGTTGTCCTGCGGTCTAGATTGAGGATTAACAAGATGTTCCCGTAACTCCTTGTATTCCGCACTTTCCTTTGTGAAAGTTCTAAAAGTTTCCACCGACGCCAGTCTGACAGCAGGGTCAGTTTCTAACTGGAATCGAACCTTGTCCGGATGTGTTTCCTGCAATTGAAAGAGATTTTCGTCCTTCACTCTTTCCTCATCGTACAATTGAAACACATCGGGCCCTTCGGCAACAAGGCAGCATTAAAAGCACCGTGTTGTCCGTCCTTCACTTCCTCCTCCTCACCCTATCGGCGGCCCTGGCTTCCGCCCATAGTATATCCTCACAAGTCTCCCTGGCTATTTGCGAATAACAACACCTACAGGTTGTAGCCATTCTCCTCCGGAATGCTATCAATAATCCTCTCTAGATTACCCTTCGAATAAATATCGAAACGAATTTAATGAGAACAAACTCTTGATTAAAGTTGTAACAAATATAAGCTGTGACCTGTCACGTGAAAGGAATTTCTAAACTCTAACGAATGACTGTATCCAGTGTCTATAAATGACTGTGTCCTGTCATTATTGTCTGACTGCAAAATCACTTCAGCTGTCCGTTTATCTCGCCAATGGATATAATCCTATCGTAAACAATGGTAATAAAAGGGAAATCGCTAAATCTCAACGGTATTAATCTACCGGCCGGTCCGTAATAAACTAACGGTATGAATGAGGTAATTTCCGGTAAATTGTAATTCAGCAATCGAGTTCATATAGCGGTTAGAGAATAGGATGTAATGTTGTAATATTGAGTCCTACACTCCCCCCGAAATCGATTGCCCCGCCCATCGTGCCCCGCCCCGATGGGCGGCCTATCCCAAATAAATACCGATCTATCTGTCATTCCTATATAGAGCACTCGCAGACTAGCAGAAGAGAGAATTCCTTAGCTTTCAGTACACTCTCATCCGTCTCCTTTCATTGGTGGGATCCCACTATTCTAATCATTGTTCTCATATATAAATCTCTATCAGGCATCATTAAGAAGCTATATGTCGAAAATAACTAGTCCTTTCATCGCGCAGCTTCTCCTTGAACTTCTATGTCGAACAGACAGCTCGTAATTGTATCGAGTTACTCCAAAACAAATCAACTTTTACTAGAAGTCTAGCGCCTTCAAGATCAAAATCCCTCAGCCTTACTGTGAATTGATCTATCAATTTCAGGTATTGCGGTGCTGGCAGGGCTTTGGTAAAAACATCTGCCAAGTTGTCAGACGAGTTGATCTTTCTACTCGTAATGCGGCCATTCCGTTCGAGTTCGACGATATAGTGATGTTTCAAAGCGAGGTGTCTTGATCTCTGACTACCGAATCCATTTGTAGTCGTAAGTATCGAACCTTGATTGTCCCCGAACACCGTTGATGGTAGTGGGAGTGGTATTCCAATTTCTTCGCAAAAATGCTGTATCGCAATCGTATTGCGTGCGGCGGCCGACATGGCGATAGTTTCTTATTCCTGTGTAGACATTGCGACTGTCGACTGCAGTCTTGATGACCAATACACCGGTCTCGTTATCATTTGTAGTTCGCCCGACCTCGATCGATGTGTGAACTTACACTTACCTAAGTCTGCATCTGCGTAAGTGTGTAGGTCTATTGTCCGCCAATCAATATGCGAAGGAAAGAATAAGCCTCTCTGATCCTTGAGGGATCTGTGAATTCTGCTAACCATTCCGTAAGCTACGTCCGGCGCATGTATATGCACAGCCTATTAACCGCATAAGCCAAATGTGGTTGAGTTTGGGACATTGGCCAAATTAGCTCACCTTCCAATTTTCTTAAGGGCCATTGTCGTATAGAGGCATTAGGGTCTGCTGGCTGCGGTTCCTGTTCAGTGCATGGCGTTGTCGACGGCTTTGCATTCTCAAAGCCCTGATCCTGTAGCAACCCCTCTATGTATGCTTGTTGATGGATCAGCAAACCGTTCTCAAATCGCTTGAACTGCATACCGCAGAACACCTCTACTTCCCCTTTATCCGTAAAACGAAACTTGGCCTCCCCTAGCTTCTTCACCAACTCTTCGTGTTGCTTTTCCTTTAAGCAAAAAGTAAGCATGTCGTCCGTGCGCAACAGCAAAATCCACGGAAGCGACCTATCGTCGTAGGCTATCGACGGGGGAAAAGTGCCATCATCGCCCTTCAAAAAGAAAACACAAGCATCCACAGTCGACTGTAAATATCCTATGCTTCGCAAAAATCTCGCAATATGGTTGTACCATCGTCTTCCTGCCTGTGGAGAGCCGTACAGTGCCTTTCGAACCCTCCAAATCATGCTCGGTTTCTCCTGCAGCTTGCAATCATCCGGTGGTATTGCATAGCAAATCTCTTGCATACTGGCGTGTGAGTATGCTTGGCTGAAATCTATGTGTTTTATGAACGCATTGAGTGCAACCAACAATGAGCAAAGCGTGAGGAGGAAGATGTGTTGTGCCACAGGTGACGAGGTTTCATAAGGGCTGAAATGCTGAAATGGTATCATTTGGTTCCCGTAAATTACTAACCTCGACTTGTACTTCTTCTCACCTGTGGCCTCGTCCTCCTTCATTGCGTCTACGAAACCTGTACGAATTGGCTTTACTCAGTCTCTCTCTGCATCTTGCCACGTAGCCCACTCTAGACATCTCGCGTCGTACAGCCCCTGTATTTCTTTCTGCAGCCTCCACTACCTGTGGTATTACTCTAAGCTGTTTCTCCGGCTTTCTGAGTACTCTTGTGAATAGACAAACATCTTCATAACGCAAACCATCACTCGTGTCTGTCTGAGATACGAACTATGTGTCATCGTCCTCAGCTACCGCCAATCTGTAGGTATGTGTTGATGTGTTTGCGGGAGTTTGCTTCCTATCACGTTTTCCTCTCACTATGTTCCTTTCATCGACGTTACCATCGATATCTCTTGGGGCTTTGGGTTTTGGGGGTGGGACATGTTTTGCATCAACAAACCGAATCCGTCTAACTGAACTTCTCGATGGCGGTCTGTTTCTGTTTCTGAGCACTACCGGCGTGTCCTCAGCTCGTGCGATGCGTTCTAGAGCTGGTATGGGTGGTAGTGGTCGTGCTATGTTTCGCGTAGGTGCTGTATCGTGCTCTACCACTACAATAGATGACTCGTCCTCGACTCGTCATTCTTTCTTGTGTCGGTTTGTCGCGAAATTTCATGGTTTTCCCGTGAAATTTGTTCATCTCTGTCTGTGGGAAAAATCGATGGGGCTTGCATATCCCCATGTTCGATGCTGCCATCAACGTTCCATGGTTGTGGGGTTGAACGTGCAGTGTAGCCACGCCTGCCATGATCAAATCTCACGTTCCTATGTTCCTCTACCTTCTGTTTTTCTAACATGTAAATGCGGTAGAGTCTACGAAATAAGTTGTACCCCACCAACACACCTGTCACAGCCATTGCCATTCCTTTCTTCGATTCCCACAAACGTATCCATGCTAGGCAGCCAATAGAGTGTAAGAAATCTTTCGGTGGCTGTCTTTGCAAAGATAGCTCATATGGTGTTATTCCTTTGTACTTTCCTATAGGGATGGGTGTGACGAGTCGAATCACCTACTCAGCCATTTCCATTTCCTGCCAAAATGATGGTGGTAAATGTGCATCCAATCTCATAGCTGTTTCTCTTACCTCGCTTGTCCTATGATCTCTTTCTGCGACAGGGTTAGACCTGGGCTCAACTCTCGGTATGGTCTTCAGAATGATCCCGTTCCGGTCGCAGAGCTCCTGTAAACGTCTGGTATTGCATTCGCCATCACATCGTAACTGTTTTACCGTGTTGCCGGTCTGTGCAGCGAACAACGCCATCACTTTCTGCACAAAAGGCAAATACAATTCCTCCTCTCTTGTTGGTGTGAAATTCTTAAAACCAAATTGACTCTCCTTATCTTTCAGGATGAGTTTATACCTGTTCCCTTGCAATGACTTCACGCCCCATGGTCCTCTCGAATCCATGTGTAGGCACTCACCTATGCGAAAGCCCGAGTCGATGTCAGGGTTCGCTTTGAAGACAGGTAGCCTCGTAATTTTTGACTGGTTGCAACCTGTACATGCAGTTGTGATCAATTCTCTTATTCTCTTACCTACGATAGTCCGGCCATTTCTCTTTGCCCATTCTTCCATTACTCTAACGCCGGCGTGACCTAACATGCGATGTAATTCTAGAGCTCCAATACTGCGCAATGCTCTAGTCGGTCTCACTGAGAAATGAGCTATGGCTCGCGAGTCATCGAAAACAGGGTTATACCTCAGGGCAAAGTCTAATGGGGAGTCCAAGGGTGTGTCCAGACGGTAGAGTTTGTTGGGCATCATACGCCCACGATATACCACATGCTCTGGATCAATTGTTAGCGGTTCACGTAGGATCATTACTTGTCTGTTTTGAAAAACGGTTGCATACTTGCAAGTATGATCGAGTACCCCAGGGGACAGTAACGAGTAGGGGGTCTTCTTACTAACTAACGCCTCCTGCAAATGTAAGCTATTCTCATTACATTTGCCGTCTATCACTGGCAAAGACGCATCCGCTGTCACATTGACCTCCATTGTGTGCTCCGTAATCCCCGCTAAATGTACCGTCTTTCCCGTCTTCACTCTACTCATGGGCATCGTGTGGTGCACTAGCGTTCTATTGCACCCAGAGTCCACTATTGTCGGCACTGTCGCTGACTTATCTACCCTATATGCCACTGCTGTCTCTACCATCGCTTCTTCCTCCCCCGGACCGTAGTGTCGGGGTCTATTGCAGTAGCAGTGAATGTTGAGTGTACTCTCGACGGTTGGTAATCTAAGTCACTAGCTGACTGTCTAACGTGTGCCTGCAGTATGGTGGGGGGTGATATTATACCATAATCGGTGAAGCCATACAATCTTCTGTATATCCTTCTAAGGTCTTCTTTGTCGTAGCGTGCTGGCATCTGGTACCTTGTCCCGCCGGTCCTCCAAGCACAATCTCGTACCTAGTGAGGCGTTGAAAAGCAAATATTGCGTAGTCGAAATTAACCGATCCTATGCCGCAAGGCGGCAAGAATTGTAACTGTGTCTCGCTAATTAGTCTATTGTTTATGTCGGAGGCCGCAAATTGACAAAAATACTTGTGTGCTTTCCAATCTTCCCTCTGATGTTCTTTGTTGCAGTACCATACCCACTTGCATCCCATACATCTCTTCATGGGGTGCATTAAGTCTTGTGTCTTATCACAACGCTCCCACGATGCAGGTGGTTCGTGCAATGAGTGTGGTAAGTCTGCGGGGTAAATACCTGGTGGCTGAAAGTTGGCGCAGAGCTTGCAGCGTCCCACCACCGTCTGCCAGTCGCCAGGTATGATGTTGAAACCTAAACGCAAGCTCCAGTATTCCATCTCCATAATTGTAGCATGCCTAAAGCAGTAATGTACGTCGATGGCCCAAAACCAGGGTCCATCGGTGATGATTGGGTGCCATGAGGGAGTGGTGGTAATGACTTGATCTCTATCGAGTATATTTAATGGAAATATAACTCCTACACGGGTTCTTTATCTACTACTCTGCTGCCAAACTGGTCTGCTTACTGGTGTCATTCTATGCTCAATCGATACAGATGAGTGTGGGATGGTGAAGTGTGGTAACCACGACAACGATGGTATCCCTTTCTTTACCTCGTCGCTAGGGTACCACGGCTCTTCCCTAGGCACAATATAGCTAGTTGGGGCTCCCAATCGCCATGTTGGTGGCCAGTGTCTCGGTGGCACTGGGAATCCGTGCGGGTCGACCGTCTTTCTGTGCAGCTTACGAAGGAACACCGGATCGATAATCATTTTCGTCTATTTTCTGCTCCCGTGTTAAGCTATCCCACGGTATTTCTCTAGGCCTAGTGGCCATGAAGGACTGAAAGTCCATATGTAGTGTCACTGCTCCTATCGCTACTAGTGAACTCTCCATTTCTTGTGTTTTTGCCTCAGTTTTATCTTCTGTGAGCACGCTATCACTACGCTCCTCTGCCTCTATAGTAGTCGGGGCATCGGAGACTCTTGCCGTCGTAGCAGTTATCGGTATTGCTGCACCTATGGTATCTACTAAACTATCCGGAGAGCGGAAGGGCAACTCCAAACGCATCTCGTCATCGTCAGAGTCTTTGTGCGCTACCTCCTCATCTTCTACAGTGAGTCCCACGAAGACTATCGAATGATTACTTACCCCCCGTGGCGGCGTCGGAACGTGCGTTTCCATACCTGGGTAGTCGTAGCTTCCTTCGAGGTCACCTTCTTGCACGCACCGCCAGGGGTCTACCAAGCATTGGACAATGAGCATTAATGACCTTACTTGTGATCGAGACAGGTCGGTCCTTCTACTCAATCTTTTCATGATGTGTTCTATTACATGAACCTCTTCAGTCGTTTCTTTGCTGGTATCGCGCCGAACCGCACCATCCATTACCTTGCCGTACATATTGACTTTTGGAGGCTTGCGGTTGTCATTCTCCGACTTGGTTCCCGCTTCTGCTGCGCCTTCCTTGGGGTCGTCCTTCATGATCAGCGGGCAGTCCCAGAAGGCACACGCCCCGTTGATAACCATGTGTGCGCAGTTCTTCAATCGCTGTTTGGGTGGTTCGTTGTCGGCGACCTTCGGTTTCTTTTGCGCTCCTTGATGTGCGTTAGCGTTGCTGTTTCCGTTGTCGACCGGTCTCTTAACTCCTGTTACTTTTTCGAAGTTTCCGGCGTAGGGCTTGCGAGTCAAGACAGGAAATGTCTTACCGTATCAATCTCCATGAGGGGTGGCAAGTCGTTGAGATCGACCTCGCCATCGACGGCCATGCCTACCCATGCGTCGTCCACCTCGTCATGGGATGCTACTTTCATCTCTCTTGCCACGTTGACAGTATGTCGCATGTTATTAACACGATTACTGTTTCTGTCGTTGTTGTTATTGGGCCGTCCCCCTCGTCCGTTGCGTCCATGGGACGTTCGCCGGTTGCGGTTCCGCCCGCCCGCGTTGAATTTATTTCTGTTGTTGACAGGACCTCGGATCTTGCATTCGTTTCCCGAGTGTGTCGGCTTATTAACACACTCAGGCCTCAGACACCGGACACGACAATCCTTAATAAGGTGGTCCCGTCTGCAATTGAAACACCGTTTAGTCGTCTTCTCCTCAGCCTTTGGTTTCCCACGGTCGCCTGCAAGCAACATAGTAGCTGTCTGTTTGTCGCTTGAGGTCGTTTTCTTAGGCTTACTTATCTCTGCTGCTTGTAAAAGCTCCTCCATCCTAGCGCAGAGATTATCATAGTCCGGTTTGTCCGCGTCGGCCTTACTCCAGTACAGCGAGTTGCCAGCGTCGCCTAAGACAGCATGTTTAGAGTCTTTAAGCCATTGAAGTGTTGCTACACACTTGAACTGATCTGGGAAGGGCAAATTTCGCTGTGCTAATTTCTCGTATCTATGTGCCTGTCTTTCTATCCACTCCTCTACGTTCGTGGATGGCCCTATCCTATCAGTAAATAATTCTTGTAACAATTTGTGGTTAGAAATAGGCCCCACATGGGCATACTTCTCATTCAATCTCGCCCACATCTCACTAGGGTGATTACCTGCACGACGCAATGTAAGCAATGCAGAGTGCCCCTGCAGTGCATCAGATAAAAATGAGCGTAATCGCACTTGACATTGCAGCCTAACCTTCTCTGGCAAGCATGGTTCAAATCCTCGCAACCGAAGCCAGCAGCAAGCGCGTCGACTGCAGCCTTCTGCTCTTCGGTCTCCGTCGATGGATCCGCGGCCTCGAGTCCCTCTCTACTCTTTTTAATATCAATATCAGATGGGGTAATGTAGGACCTCAACTCGTTAAGCGTCAGGGGTGCGTTATCATCTGCAAGCAACACCAAAAATTTAGGATATATTTCCTCTACAAACTGCGAAAACGACCAACGCCAGTCATCGAAAGTGGCAATGTGCTTAGCGGGCAGGCGTGGGCATTTGAGGGCAACTTGCGCTCTCTCATAACCTGTTGTAGCAATTCTCCTCCGGAATGCTATCAATAATCCTCTCTAGATTACCCTTCGAATAAATATCGAAACGAATTTAATGAGAACAAACTCTTGATTAAAGCTGTAACAAATATAAGCTGTGACCTGTCACGTGAAAGGAATTTCTAGAACTCTAACGAATGACTGTATTCAGTGTCTATAAATGACTGTGTCCTGTCATTATTGTCTGACTGCAAAATCACACTTCAGCTGTCCGTTTATCTCGCCAATGGATATAATCCTATCTATCGTAAACAATGGTAATAAAAGGGAAATCGCTAAATCTCAACGGTATTAATATACCGGCCGGTCCGTAATAAACTAACGGTATGAATGAGTTAATTTCCGGTAAATTGTAATTCAGCAATCGAGTTCATATAGCGGTTAGAGAATAGGATGTAATGTTGTAATATTGAGTCCTACACTACATTTCTCCTGTGCCGCCCCTTCGACTGCTTCCACAGCAGCCACTTCCTCACTACGCGTGTCGCGTTGATGATTGTTATGAGTAAACGGGTGATACCAAAGCCCCGCTGGCAACTCAGCATCCTCCGCCCCTTGTTCCTCCCACTCATGGAGGTCCACCATGTCCCATAATCGCAAACACCGCTCCCGGCGTGCAATTTTCAAAATTCGAACTGTGCCATTCGCACCTCCTGGACTGTGTTGCGACGCTGTAAGCCATCTACAGCCTTCTCCTTCTGCCCACTTTTGTCCTCATAGCGAGAGCAGAAATCAGGGACAACATTCCTCTTGCCCTTGATGTACTGGATGGTGAAGTCATACTCCACCAATCCCTGTTGCTAACCTACCCGTATGATCTCCCGACATGAGCCATTGTAGGTTGTGGTGATCCGTCCTCACCAAGATATTAGGTGTACCCCAAAGGTATTCCCGTAAGCTTTGAAAGCACATACTATAGCAAGCGCCTCACGCTGCCTAGTACACTATTCCCTTTCCGCCGGTATCAGCTGTCGGCTGATAAACATCACGGGCCGCAGTTGCCCAACGGACCTGTCCATTTGCTGAAGCACTACCCTCACAGCGTATGCCGACGCGTCCGTGTCCAGCACAAACTGCTCCTTCCAGGCAGCATTAGAACTCGTCCTCCTTGTTTTGGATCCTTAGAGATCTCATCCTTGAGTTCCACTATGACCAACCCCTTGCTTCAAAAACTTCCTCACCACAGCCGCTCGTTCCGCGAACCCAGGAATAAATTCCCCGTAATATTGAGCTAGCGATATAAAGGAATATAGATCCGTTCTAGTCTGTGGCATCGGCATTGACGCCACATAATTCCTCTTCTCCTGAGAAATCGCACAGCGACCCTCAGAGATCTCATACCCCAAATACTGTATCTTACTTTGAGCAAAGTCACACTTTTTTGCATTCAGCCGCAATCAAAATGCACTAATACGTTGTAAGACGCTTCACGTGTTCCACGTGCTTGTCCATGCTTTCTGAATAAATGATTATATCATCTATATAGCAGAATGCGTAATCCTCCGTCGTCCCAAGACGGGCTACCGTCCCTTCATCATCATATTCCTTCCCAAGCATCTTGGTCATTGCATGTTGGAATAGTCCCGGTGAGCATTTAAGCCCCATAGGCAACACCTTCCACACATATGTGTTCATTCCGACCATGAACGCCGTAAGATATTGACATGATTCATTAAGAGGGATCTGCCAAAACACACTCTTAAGATCCAACGTCGTATATACCTTGGCATGCTTAAGCCGATTGATCTTCTTCCTGAGAACCGGTACCGGCGTTTCAATCTGCTTCAGAATCTTATTGATCCTGTAGTAGTTGATACACATACGTAAGGACTCATCCGGTTTGGGCGCCATACGCACAGGTGAAGACACCTCCGATAGGCGTGCTTCAATAATGTCCTTTTCCAACAACTCCTGAGTAATCTCCCGAGCCATCCGATCCTCATGATAGCTCATCCGTGACGGTCTCCTGTGACCCACCACGTCCTCACCAGGCTTCCGCCCGAAGTTAGCATCATAACCTCGAACAGATCCACCTCAAGAGGCCCGAACACCTCCATCTTATCCTCCAATATGCCCTTGAGAGCATCTCGTTCCCTCATAGTACCCTCCCAAGTACTATACCTTTCTGCAATAGCTTTTTCCGCTGCTATCCTTGCTTCTTCGATCTCCTTCGGAGAAGCTTTGCGTGACAACTGTGCCACATCCTCCATGGGTATCGGCCGCTCATCCTCATGGGCCATCGTCCCATGGTATCGTGTCTCCTCCTTGCTCTTCCATTGAGCAAGCTGTGTCAAGTGATCTATGATTATCGCATATTGCATCGCATGCGTACGATGATATATTCCTGTGATCCAAGAAAAGGCTTGCGTACGGACTTCAGCCATCTCTCGCTGTGCTAGCCTAGCTCCATAAGCCAACGCTTTCTCCTTAGTCCTCAACCGCAAGGCCAAGATCAACTTGTGACCTCGATGCGTTATCGGAATCGGATAATCAATGAGGTGATCTTCAATATCTTGCCACCACATCTCCTTCCGAGTGCCCACTGCCAACCGGGCCCTCAAGACTTCCTTAATGGCCTTGGCTCCCTTCGGAAAAAATAGTTTATCGTCCCAGTGACTCTTCAGGAATGCCTCTACAATAGGCTTAGGCTACTTTACAGCCTATGTTGGGTAACATTCCATAGCACATGCGACATTGTGGTAGAATGCACGTCGATGTAGACGTGTTGATCGCCAGCATCTTCCATGCCTGCGATCTTACCCCGCAATAATTCCTCCCTCTATCGCGGTCAATACCGCCTCATTGCTGCATAGAGGTGTTCCAATCTCGCCTCTATCGCGGTCAATACAGCCTCATCCTCTGCGGAATCCCTACACACCACATTCGCGATCCTCACATCGCGTGGGTTCGTATAGGCCCGGCCAGAGGTTGTGGCAATGACATATTCCGTCTCCTGACCTGTGTCGTCAGAACTGTCACCGACCACCCTCAAGTCCTCAGAGTCCCCCGACTCTACCGTGCATACATGGAAGAACGAGGCTGTGACAGGCTCCTGAATGTGGGGAGTGACCGCAGGCTCCATACCCTCCACGGCCACCACCTTTGTCCTTTCCCAGTCGGCGTGCACGACTGACGTGACACTCACATTCACAATGTGTGCTCCAGCACACCTGCTACCTCGCCGCAAAGGTTCATACTGCACTACATCATACCGTGGAGCCACCTCGGACCACCGTACTGCACCACGTTCAGATCGGATTCCGTATAGATCCGAGCGTGCATCCGCTTTAGGTTCCTCAGCCCCAACAGGAGACCACCAGCAAAGGCTGGCACGACCCAAAACCGATGGGAGAAAGACTGCCCGTCCTTCAAAAGGAAGGTAAGCATGACTAATCCGGATATCAGTGTCATGCCGCCCACTCCCTTTACCCTTCCATGACGCGGCCTAAACCCGTGTTTGAACCATGGCTCCCTGCCCCATGGTTTAATAAACTCTCTACTAAGCACATTCAGAGATGCCATTGTATCATTTTCCGACAATGCATTCTTCCTGTACATCTTCAATAAAAATTTTAGTGAAAAGCAAAGGCAATTCAGCTTTCCCCGGGCCACACCCGTCCGCCGAAAGTGTTTCGTAAACACCAAAATATTTATCATTAAGAGCGTTAGCCGCGACAACACTATCAAGGTCCGTACCTCTATTCATCACTGGACGTAAAGTGTCCCTGTGACTATCAAGGTCCTCAACCTTTAAATCCTGTCTATCCCGGCCCTCCGATGCCAACTCTATTGTCGGTTCTTCAACCCGCTGCGTCCTTGCGCGAGTCCTATCATCACATGACAAGTCATGAGCAACCTCGTTGCCTCCGTGGCCGACAGGTAACTCACCCGACTTATCCTTCGTCCCGACGTTCGAGTCAGGCACCCGTTGTTGCTCCCGCGTTAGCTGTTCCAGAGCCCGCGGTTCCTGAGCCTTGCCCTGCACACCCATCAGAGTGTCCAAAGGCGTTATCCCAAACGCCTTACACTGAGCTTGCTGTTGCGACTGCAACTGCATCTGCATCTCAGGTGATCCTTGATCCCCCCCCGCAGGTTGAAAAGGTGGAGGTGGAATATAGTATTAGGGCGGTGGGACGTATGAAGGCCCCTGAGACTGTGGTACAAAGTACTGCTGTACTAGTTGCCTAAACCCCGCCTGCAACTGTTGCATCGGCAGCTGACCGTTATAATAAACACCAGTAGCCCCTCCCGCCGCCGACTGCAATTTCATTGAGGCAAAGCTTCCCTGCCCCCCCCCCCCCCCCGTAAACATTTGCACCAGCATGAGGGGCATTCCCCATACCAGCACCCTCCTGTAGGTACCGATTAGAGCCAGGACGCTCCCTTGACCTCGATCGATCGCGATCCCGATCTCGCAGCGGTGACAGTGCACGCTCCCTCGAGCTCCGCTCTCGGTTGTAGCCTCCCCGATCGCCATCATAGCGAGATCGCCCCCCCCCCCCCCCCCCCGATCCACAATCGTTACGGCCACCATCACTTCGACTACCTCGCGATCGCGAACGGCTGCGTCGGTCAGCCGACCGTGTCTCTCTCGACGCTCATCTGGGCTCGTCGCCGTTCCCTTGTAGGCCCAAGAAGGATCCTCCAGAGGGTGCCCCAACTTCTTGGGGTCATCCCTACCAAATTTTGCCTGTGCATCACCCTCGTACGAAGTGATTGGATTCCAGACATTATACTTTTCCCATGCACCTTTAGTATAAGATGTATCCCCCAGATCGATCCATTCTCTCGCCTCGTAAGCCTTCTTATGATCCCCGCTTAAGACGGTTATTGAGCTCCTCCTTGTACTTGCATGTATCAAGAAGCTCTCTGAAAGGACCCACAGGGTAATCGCGCCGTACCCTTTCCAAGACCTCCTTCTGTACCGAGGGATCCCAACGATCCGGATGAAACTTATCGCATGAAGCTTGACACATGGCTCCCGTCTTGAGCCATAAAGAAGCAGCTTTCTTCATACAAAGGGCTCGTCCAGCTCTATTATTGAAGGCAGGCCAAGGCCTGTCGTTTCGACCCATCCCTGGACCACCACGATGACCACCCGTTCCATAGTACTGAGCACCCCTACGCGGGTATCCCTGGCCCCAGTAAGCTTCGCCATCGTTAGGTTCCAATGTACCCCCTTCTCCTCCCATCCGTTGTTGATTTCCTTGAGGGGGAGATTGAGGCTTAGGGCCCGTGTATTTCCATCTGTCGACAATGGTTTTCTGCACGCATCGCAGTGCTCGACCAACCATGTCGTCCTCAACGACCCATGTTTCCGGACTGGCATCTAAATTGTCCACCCTCATGGACGACCATAACTCCGTGTCACTTTGGAGCTCCTTGACAAACTTAGAGAAAATGGATTTCTCTTTGTCGAAGAGGACCTCAGTTACCGACTTAAAGGCCTCCGCCCTTGAGAGTATGATAGCCATATCCATCACTCTCTGAAACGCATAGTGCAACACTGCCTTCTTTGTCAGCATCCACTTGGCTTCATTCTTGAGCTGATCCACCTCCTGCGCCTTCGACGCAAAGATTCTTTTTGTTCCTGAGCATGAGACCAATGCTCTCCACACACATAGCATCCGATCTCAATTGCTCGAGCTGTTCCCAGTGAGTGCTCCATTTCTCACTCTTCGAAATTCATTCGTTGTCAACAGCCGATTGAAAGCGAAAACCTGTTTGCCACGATGGCAACCTCATCAGGCAGTATAATGCCTGCCGAACGACAGACTCGACGCACTTCTGCCAGCCAAGCACTGATATCCGCAACATGTTTCGTGTCCGACGTCTTGTTGACATCAATGGAGAAAGCCTTTTGATCACCCAAAAGACGATCCACGTCTTTCTGATATCGTTCCACCGTACGACGTCGTTCTTCCTCGTTCCTCTCGAGCTTACGAGCCCAAGAGGAGACATGCGACTTTCTGCGAGCATCTTGCTGATTCCATGCAACAGCAAAATGAGCAAAAGCTTTGACCATAAAAGCAATCGAATCCTCCACCAGAAGTTGCCCCACCATGTCAAGCTTCTGAGCGGCTGACACAGAAGCCCAAGTGGGAAGATTCCCACTTTGATCTTGTGTGCCCCACAAGACATCCATTGGGTCGAAGAGTTTGGTAAGAAAGTCGTTCATGGAGATGACATTAACCGATACGTTCGGAGAACGAAAAATGAGATTTCCCATTGCGTGCACAGTGGATGACACTGCTTCCCACACTCGACCATGAAAAACAGCGAAATTTTGCACTGCATCCCACTTGGGATGTCCCTCTTCTAAGACCTCCCAAGCGTGCTAGCAACCAATCAAATCATACAAAGGTTGCACATGTTGCTTGTAAAAGTCCTTGAAAAGTCCCCCACTCAAGGCAGTAACGTTCCACACCTCTGTTTGCACTCGTCTTCCCGTTGCAAAATTGAAGTCCACCAGTCTGTCGGTAGATGCCATAACTCTGGACGCGGCCAGACTCGCAGGCGTCCAGTATGGAGTTCCCATCCCCACCGCTTCTGAGATTTGGATAATCATCTCAGCAGCCACCAGAACATTAGCTACTGTAGTCTGTCCCACGACAATCGACGACCACACATCTCGCTGACCTCCTGGAACAGTTCCCAAGGCATCTACGACTGTCTTGACAGTCTGAGCTGCCCTTATCGACGGAAGTTGATCAGCCCAACTGTCCCCAGTCAGACGAGCTTGCCAAATCGCCTGTAAATCGTCCGTGAGACGATCAGGTGTTCCAACGAGCACAGGAGCAGGACAACGAACTCATACCCATACCCAAGGCTGGTGTCAGCCCCATCCTCCGTAGGCCGACCGACAGATGCATCCTCAGGCCTCCTACACTACCACCCAAAGGTGTATCATACGGACTTCGGGAATCCTAGCATCCTCCTCCTCTTCTGCAATGATAACATGTAAGAGTGAGAGAAGGACAGAGAAATTTGACGCAAACAGAAGGCACACAACACACACACACACAACACTGCTTCCCAACAGCTTATGTGATATGTGTGTGTCTCCTTGCTACCTTGTTCAAGTCAAAACCAGACGTGTGCACTCCTATTTCCTCACACACAATCTGTTTCTATCCCTCTGCCCCTAAGGGAGAGTCCAACTAACTTAAACAAAACTTGAAAAATGTCAACACCCTTTTCTGTTAGGATTTTCAAGGTGTCAAAAACCCAAAGAAAATCAAAGCGAGAAAGACGTGAGAACTTTGGCTTTTTGTGAAGCTCACGAAAAGCAAAAGCAAACCCCGTTCAATTTTTGTTAGCGATTACAGATGTAACCGGAACAGCTCTGACACGTAGTTGTCACTCAACAGGAGAGTGGCAGACCAAGCATAAGAGTCAAGTAACGACAGCCGGACGACACTCAATACCACTATGTATTGTGCGGGCCGGCCGACAGCAATATCGATACCGATATCTGATAATCTGGATATCGATTATTAATATTAACACTATCATTTGTAGTTGATATTCATATCTTTATCACTCCTGTCAAGGAATTTGTTATGTATTGATATGTATTATCTTTGTTTTTTTCGTTGTACGATACGTATCACATTTGATCATGATAGTGTCATATTAATATTTGTTTATTTACAGTACTAGTACTAATACTAGTACTAGTACATGATCGTACATCAATAATATCAAAACTAATATCATTAGTATTAATTACTACCTAGCCTATGTATAGTTTTCATATTAAACTCACATCACACAACAACTGTACATTTAATACAAAACAGTATGTTACGTATATATACGTACATACGTATATATTTTCATTATCAGTACCAGTTTCATGGAGAGCACGATAATCTACACGCCTGGACCTGATAGGCCTGACGGGGAGATAGTACAGCTAGCGAAGTTGCAATTGATGTATGTAAAACGTTAATACATGCACTACTACTACTACTACTACTACTACTACTACTACTAGAGGAGGAGGAAGGGGAGGAGGAGAAAGAGGAGGAGGAGGAGGAGAAGAAGAAGAAGAAGAAGAAGAAGAAGAAGAAGAAGAAGAAGAAGAAGAAGAAGAAGAAGAAGAAGAAGAAGAAGAAGAAGAAGCAGTAGCTTGCTGACTGGCTGCACGATGAGGAAGAGAAACAGAGTTCACATTATTCTCAAATTGTTATTCAAGAAGAGATGCGACTGTTAAAGCTCTCAACACAAACTCAACGAAATCATCTCTCTTTCTTCGGGAAGTAGGAGGCTTAAGATCTTCCCTGTGTTTCACTAAATCATTCAACTGATTCAGCTTGATTGACTTAGTTTGGACTTCACTGTCTACCAACCCCAATGAAAACAGTTCTTTCCAAAAAGGCTTCTCACGTTCAAGCTTCTGCAGTGCAAGAGCATTCTTTTCGTTTATATGTGCTGCCTTCTGAGCTTTCTTTTCTTCTGCTGCAAGTTTGGATGTTTTTCTCACTCCAACCTCATATCTGCAAATTCTGCCGCCTGTTTTAACCTACTAATTCTCTCTATCGATGCGCCTGGACCACACGGAGACGGAAGCTCTCCGACTGCGTTAATAATACGTCGAAGGTCCCTGCTACCTGTTCCGGAACGGTTATTGCTTAGCTTCAAAAGCTCTCCTACTCTCAAATCTTCCCAACTTAAATCCAACAGCTTGTGCTGGTCTGGTCTAACGTCAACATCAAGAAACGCAAAAACCTCATTGAAACCAGAACGCTTTCTAACCGTTACTAGATGATCAAAATGCTGACCTGTGTTGTGCTCGAGTACGCTAGGATGTACTTGAAAGGATCTGAGATCGCTAGCTGCAAGCTTGGAAGCGCCGAACATCATGACTGCATGTGGCTCATCTGGCTGTGGACCATTAACAGTTTGGGATGGCTTCTCATGCTGAGATGCACATAATCCAAGATGGTACCGTTGGAACGCATCTATGTCTTTCACATTCAGTCCAAGCTCGCGCAGCTTACTGAATATCGCTGGAGACCATTTCGAAAGACGCTGCTCTTCTCCTGCTTCGATAGCAAGTGTCTGTTCATTGTCTGGTGCAGGTTGAACTTCCTCAAAAATTGTCTGCACTTGCAATTTCTGTTCATCAGTCAGGGATTTCATGAAATCAGGCTCTATATTGAAGTCTGAAATGCGATATTCCCTGTTTGCGCATATAGCTTTCGCCGTAATAATGTTATCACGAATTTCGTTCAACTACTGTTCAACTGGTCGTCTGAACTTGGGATGCAAGTTGACATGCTTAAAGGCTACCTCCCAGACCTTGCCATCCCACTGAGCTTCATGCATGAAGCAAAACTAGCAAGAAGTCCCATTGATTTTTGAGGTTCATGTCTGTATTGTCTGTCACTTCTGGTAGCCAGTCTCGCAGCCTCCTCTTAGAATTCAAAGCAGAGTCGTCATCAAAACTTTGATTGACATGCGATGTCTGTCCTTCTTCCATAATTGCCCAAATGACATACTTGCGAAAGCAAAGCATGACTTTCACAGAAAAAATATGAGCGCTAAACTTATCCAATGGCAAAAGGATAGGTCACTTAAGATGCTGTTCAATGATAGGATGTGCTGACCGCAAACCTTGGCATAGCTTTTCAACTAAACCTTCAAAGTTTTCATGGTTGACACAACTCTTAGCAGTCATGTGAAGGAATAAACCTTTTGGGGCGCCACGTGTAACAAGGAACTCAACTGTGGATCCTTCTTCACGCTTTTCTCCTTCCATGAGGAAGACTGTTGTCCCTTTGATACCAGATATTATTATTATTATTATTATTATTATTATTATTATTATTATTATTATTATTATTATTATTATTATTATTATTATTATTATTATTATTATTATTATTATTATGGAGGGGTGCACAGTATGGCACCCCACGGGAAGAGGAGGTGGTTGGGTCTCTTCCCACTGGTTTCGAGGCTATGTCGTTGTGTTGGCTCCGAGGCTATGTTGTTGTGTTGGTTCCGAGGCTATGTAGTTGTGTTGGTTCCGAGGCTCTGTTGTTGTGTGGGTTCCGAGGTTATGTCGATGTGGGTTCCGAGGCTATGTTGTTGTGTTGGTTCCGAGGCCATGTCGTTGTGTTGTTTTTTATAAGACGTGCACCACGTGGGATCAAAGGGGTATTTACATTCCGAGATCTAGGGGTGGTGACGGGTTTCGAGGCGTCCCAGACACTTACCACAAAACGTCCTCATGCGCTGGCAGACCGCATGAAATGTCTGCTACCCCTGTGAGTACCTCCATGCGGGACCTACCCAGTCTCGTGGAGCTCTCACGCGGGGAAGATCAATCATTTGTAGTTGATTTCCTGCAAGGTACCCGACACTGTGCGGGTAGTAGGGACTTCCTTTTGGGGCCTTCTATGCAGGATGGTTAGAGTCACTCTTCCCTCCCCAACATACTCACTGTAGTCCCTGTTGGGTCGAGGGATGGAGGCGCATGGCCCTCGGGCTCAGCCATGACAGATCAATATATATTATTATTATTATTATTATTATTATCATTATTATTATTATTATTAGGGAGTACATAGGCCATCGGTCCTTTCCATGGGCTGATTGGTATAAAGCTCCTAGAGTAATGTTCTATGCCGTCACTTCCTTTATTCCACCGATTGGTGTGGAGACTTTCCTTATGGAATGGAGGACTGGATGCACATGGCCTTTTGGCTTAGCAATTGGCAGGAGATACACTATTATTATTATTATTATTATTATTATTATTATCATTATTATTATTATTATTATTATTATTATTATTATTATTATTATTATTATTATTATTATTATTATTATTATTATTATATTATTATTATTATTATTATTATTATTATTATTATTATTATTATTGTTATTACTATTATATTATTATTATTATTATTATTATTATTATTATTATTATTATTATTATTATTATTATTATTATTATTATTATTATTATTATTATTATTATTATTATTTTGGACACCGTGATAGCCCAGTGGTCAAGTTCTACCATCTGGGCCCTGTCGCCAGTTCGATTCCCGTCGGTGCCACCAGTATTTTCATTGAACATACCGATCCGTCTGGACCAGTATTTTCATTGAACATACCGGCCCGTCTGGAAGTGTTGGAACTGCCCTTGCGGGGGTGTCATTAGAGCTTATCGTCAATTCTTCGTACTCCCCTCACGGGTGAGACGATGGAGGCGCATGTGCAGAAATGCATCAGCCATTGACAGAGAAGCACTATTATTATTATTATTATTATTATTATTATTATTATTATTATTATTATTATTATTATTATTATTATTATTATTATTATTATTATTATTATTATTATTATTATTATTATTATTATTATTATTATTATTATTATTATTATTATTATTATTATTATTATTATTATTATTATTATTATTATTATTATTATTATTATTATTATTATTATTATTATTATTATTATTATTATTATTATTATTATTATTATTATTATCATTATTATTATTATTATTATTATTATTATTATTATTATTATTATTATTATTATTATTATTATTATTATTATTATTATTATTATTATTATTATTATTATTATTATTATTATTATTATTATTATTATTATTATTATTATTATTATTATTATTATTGGACACCGTGATAGCCCAGTGGTCAAGTTCTACCATCTGGGCCCTGTCGCCAGTTCGATTCCCGTCGGTGCCACCAGTATTTTCATTGAACATACCGATTCGTCTGGACCAGTATTTTCATTGAACATACCGGCCCGTCTGGAAGTGTTGGAACTGCCCTTGCGGGGGTGTCATTAGAGCTTATCATCAATTCTTCGTACTCCCCTCACGGGTGAGACGATGGAGGCGCATGTGCAGAAATGCATCAGCCATTGACAGAGAAGCACTATTATTATTATTATTATTATTATTATTATTATTATTATTATGGACACCGTGATAGCCCAGTGGTCAAGTTCTACCATCTGGGCCCTGTCGCCAGTTCGATTCCCGTCGGTGCCACCAGTATTTTCATTGAACGTAACGATCCGTCTGGACCAGTATTTTCATTGAACATACCGGCCCGTCTGGAAGTGTTGGAACTGCCCTTGCGGGCGTGTCATTAGAGCTTATCGTCAATTCTTCGTACTCCCCTCACGGGTGAGACGATGGAGGCGCATGTGCAGAAATGCATCAGCCATTGACAGAGAAGCACTATTATTATTATTATTATTATTATTATTATTATTATTATTATTATTATTATTATTATTATTATTATTATTATTATTATTATTATTATTATTATTATTATTATTATTATTATGGGAGGGAAAGAGAAAGAGAGATTACCTTGGTTGAAGGAAGAGCTCTTGCAAGAACTGCGTCCTATAAATACATATACAATATTACTATTACTATTACTATTACTATTACTATTACTATTACTATTACTATTACTATTACTATTACTATTACTATTACTATTACTATTACTATTACTATTACTATTATTATGGACACCGTGATAGCCCAGTGGTCAAGTTCTACCATCTGGGCCCTGTCGCCAGTTCGATTCCCGTCGGTGCCACCAGTATTTTCATTGAACATACCGATCCGTCTGGACCAGTATTTTCATTGAACATACCGGCCCATCTGAAAGTGTTGGAACTGCCCTTGCGGGGGTGTCATTAGAGCTTATCGTCAATTTTTCGTACTCCCCTCACGAGTGAGACGATGGAGGCGCATATGCAGAAATGCATCAGCCATTGACAGAGAAGCACTATTACTATTATTTTTACTATTATTACTATTACTGTTATTTTTACTATTATTACTATTACTATTACTATTACTATTACTATTACTATTACTATTACTATTACTATTACTATTACTATTACTGATACTGTTACTGTTACTGTTACTGTTACTATTACTATTACTATTACTATTACTATTACTATTACTATTACTATTACTATTACTATTACTATTACTATTACTCAGCCCAATGGCCTCAAGGCGTTAAACTGTGCCGCCAACTCATAACCCTTTGGTGGTAGATGCTGGGGAGGAGGGTCGTGGCGCGCGTAAAAGATCTTAAACTCCGCATATGCTGGTTGATAGCCCAGGACCCAGCAGACACCAGATTGTTATGGGTGGGGTTTCGAGGCAGCTCTAGCAACCGCGCTTGGTGTATGCACTTGCACATTCGGTGACGTCTTGCAAGAGGTTGCTGGGACTGCGGAATAACCTCGGCTTAGTGCAGTCTTGCCCTCAGGAGCTCCATCGGTGGCCCGATCATCAGGCGAGAGACTGACACGGGGGGGTGGAGGACCTCGAACAAGGGTATTGGAGGCTTATGTCCGTTGAGGATATGCCATTAGCTGCATCAGTACGCCTCAGATATAGTATTATTATTATTATTATTATTATTATTATTATTATCATTATTATTATTAGTATTATTAGGGAGTACATAGGCCATTGGTCCTTTTCAATGGGCTGATTGGTATAAAGCTCCTAGAGTAATGTTCTATGCCGTCACTTCCTTTATTCCACCGATTGGTGTGGAGACTTTCCTTATGGAATGGAGGACTGGATGCACATGGCCTTTTGGCTCAGCAATTGGCAGGAGATACATTATTATTATTATTATTATTATTATTATTATTATTATTCGGTCCTTTCCATGGGCTGATTGGTATAAAGCTCCTAGAGTAATGTTCTATGCCGTCACTTCCTTTATTCCACCGATTGGTGTGGAGACTTTCCTTATGGAATGGAGGACTGGATGCACATGGCCGTTTGGCTCAGCAATTGGCAGGAGATACACTATTATTATTATTATTATTATTATTATTATTAGCCCAGTGGTCAAGTTCTACCATCTGGGCCCTGTCGCCAGTTCGATTCCCGTCGGTGCCACCAGTATTTTCATTGAACATACCGGTCCGTCTGGACCAGTATTTTCATTGAACATACCGGTCCGTCTGGAAGTGTTGGAACTGCCCTTGTGGGGTCGTCATTACAGCCTATCGTCAATTCTTCGTACTCCCCTCACGGGTGAGACGATGGAGGCGCATGTGCAGAAATGCATCAGCTATTGACAGAGAAGCACTATTATTATTATTATTATTATTATTATTATTATTATTATTATTATTATTATTATTATTATGGACACCGTGATAGCCCAGTGGTCAAGTTCTACCATCTGGGCCCTGTCGCCAGTTCGATTCCCGTCGGTGCCACCAGTATTTTCATTGAACATACCGGTCTATTTCTGGACCAGTATTTTCATTGAACATACCGGCCCGTCTGGAAGTGTTGGAACTGCCCTTGCGGGGGTGTCATTAGAGCTTATCGTCAATTCTTCGTACTCCCCTCACGGGTGAGACGATGGAGGCGCATGTGCAGAAATGCATCAGCCATTGACAGAGAAGCACTATTATTATTAATATTATTATTATTATTATTTGTGTGTCATGAACACACCTGACCTCTAGGACACGCAGTCATAACGTTGTAAGCCATGTGCAGGTGAACTGCACAAAAAGCAACTCCAGGTTCTGCGTTGTGCACGCAGTTTTTCCCAGGGACGAGAAAATGCAGTTGGCAATGACGGTACAGCTCAGTGGGAATTTCGAACGGATTGTAAGCCACGTTGAGATTCCTACTTACTCCAGGTACATGAATATTTTCCTGTTCCCAAGCAGGCCTAGGTTGTGGTGGTGGTGGGGAAGAGCAACTTGGCATAGCGGTGGCTTTGGTGGAAGTGGGGAAGCACATTTCACCTTCTGCTTTTTGCACACTGGGGACTCAGCCAGGGCTTGAGAGATCCTGTTGGCTTGGGTTTCGCTCTGCTCTACGTAGCGTTCCACCACAGTGACTGTAACAGACTTGCAGCGTCCAGCACGCTTGAGAGTATACGTACCAAAACTGACACCAGAGTTTGCAGCATGTGTGGTAGCAGAACGACGAAAGCTGTGAGAAGTGAAGGAAGTGCTATCAGGAAGCTTCAGAAATGATGCAATCTGCCTAGAGACAGAGGCTATTTTTCTCTTGTTAGCTCTTTGAACAAACTTCTTGCCTTGTATATTCTATCCTTTGAAAAAACGGGTGACATTCATGCGTGTAGGATCAGTGTGCGTAATGATAAAATCGATTGCTTCACAGACTTGGGGTTCGACTATGTAGTACTTGCGTTGCCCTATATATCAAAACACATTCATAATGTAAAATTTATTTTGAGTTGATAAAAATATTTTGTGTTAATAAATAATAATAAAAATTAGCTGGTAAAAATAAATTTTGAGTTATATTACCATGAGATTCACCGTTTGTCTTGCAAGGTACTAATATCACAGTAGCATGCTTGGAGTGCTTCTTGCATCCTACTCCATCTGGCATGAACTCCTTGACAGTGACATTTTCAAAAGGCAGACTGTAAGCATCCTCCAGTCTGGCGAAAGTGAAATACATGATGCCTGAGACTGCAACTAGAAAAGCTCTTTCAGCTTGCAGAAGCTGGGCTGACATATCCCAAAACATCTTGAGTTGCTCAAGAGTGAACACGTGGGGGACAAGAGCAATAACGGGCATGTGGGCAACTCCAGAAATATACAAAGCCTTGGACAAGGGAGCACAATTAAAGCCGTACCTTTTAATATGTATGAGGGAACTGAAAAAAACACTCAAGAAATATACAGAAATCCTTTCATTAATTAATGAGTTTGCTAAGGGGTCAAGAGACTTGAACGAACCATTTTTTCAAAAGGTGATAAGCAATTTGCTGTCTATAAAGTTCAAGGCAGTAAGTGCTTCCAAGTCATTTTAAGTGAGCACGACCTAGTCAGACCAAGTTAGTTATTAAAGACTAAGGTTGAAGAGCAACCGGAAGAAACAGAACCTGCAGAGCAGTTAGCAGATAAAGTTAACAAATTACAACAGATAGAAAAAAATAGTAATTTATTAAAGTCATTAGATGTCAAACCGGAGAACATAAGAAGCAGTGCAAGAATAAAAAAGAAAGTAGAAAAATTAAATTTTAATGACTTTTGAACTGAGCTCGAGGCAAAGTAGTGGCGATATGTGTATGGGATATAGAGTCCGTAAAAAGTAAAGTATAATACAATATATACCATACCCATACCAAGTTGCGGTGATGAAGAAAGGGTGGCGATGTCGTGTATCAAAATTAAACTTCTATAAATTATATTTTTGCACATGACACCCAGACACTGCTGCCAAAACATTTAATTAGATAGTGTCTAATTAATCAGAGTTTCTTTATAGGCTGCTTTATATGGAAGATCACATTTCGTTGCAACATCACGAATAGATGCTCACAATCTAAAAATGCAGAACGATCCATTTTCAAAAGCAACAACCCAATACTCAGGAACTTAATCACCCTTCAGCTCAGAACCATATCTGTACAATGTGATTGGTAAGCGACCATCCCCCATTTGTAAAAAACCTTAGCAGTTCCTTCTTTCTTGTCCAACTCATAAAAAAATAATGATGGACTGAGAGCCGGTAAGTTTTTTGACCCTTTCTTTCTGCCTCTTTTCTTCGCCCCTTTTTTTGGTGGAGACCTAAGTTATACCCAACTCTCTTTCTGCTAGTGCTATGTTTCTTGCCCGTTCAGCCAAATCCTGTAGGCACATTCAGATAGATGAAAGAATATGAACAAACAATCAAACCTCATCAATTTCTGCATCGTCCTGCTTTTGCTCCTGCTCTTGCTCTTCTCCAACTTGTTAGGGTTCGTCGTCGGACATCACAGCCTATCACACAGCAATAAACACTTTACCCTTTGAGAGAAGACAACAAAATGAAGATGACACCGAAGAAAAAAGTCATATGGTTTGGAATGTTCCAGAAAAAAATGGAGAGAGATGTATGCCCGCCTGATTAGTTTTTCCAATTTACCTGACTGACACCACACCTGATACGGGAAAGGTGATGCAAAAAAACACACCAGCATAGGTTTGCTTTTTTTGCTTTTGGACAACTTTCTGTTTTATTTAGATAATGTTCTGTTTTCTTTTTTTCGGCCTCACAATAATGAGTGAGGACGATAGCGATAATAATAATAATAAATATTCTGAAAGAGAAGAACATAATAAATGGATAGAGAATTCAGAAATTACAAGATAGGACACAAAGAGATTTGATAAGAGACAAAGCAAGTAATGATATCAAATATGATAATATAGTAAGTAAAGTAGAACGAAATAAACAAGAAAAATATAATTAGAGAAAGAAAAGAAAGATTGTGTAAATAAAACAAGTTTTATTGAAGAGTTCCTTAATAAACGTAATGATAATGTAGACTGAAAAGAAAAAATTCAACGAATTAAAAGAGAACAAAAAAGAGAAGAAGAAAAAAAGAAGAAATAATTACGATTATTTGAGCACTAGCCAAGTGCAGAGAATCAACCAATAGGTGTGGATGACGAAATTAAAGCAAGTAAAATGATAAAGGTTGGAAAGACCTCTTTTGAAATTATTCAAGCATGTGAAACTCATAACTGACGAAGGCTTAATTGAATAAATAATGTTATTTGATTTCGTTTTTTCAGCAATTCTATAAATCTATCTTATAAAACTATCTTATAAATTATTTTATATATCAATATATATACATATATATATATGTGTGTTAATAATAGGTCTCTTATTCTTATATATATATGTCTCTTATTCTCTCCCTGATCCTGATTTTCAGTCTCTCTTTCTTCGCTAGGAGATAGAAATGGTTCGTTGGGTGGTGTGTCAGGATGATCAAAAGAGCTTACCTGTTTGCCTGTAAGTACAAAGGGTGTCTCCTTTGGGGGGGGGGGGGCAAGGGGTAGTTCGCCTATCCCCATTGGGTTGTGGATATCTAAAACAGCTAGAAATCCATACTCCTAGTTATCACAGTCTGGATCTCTAATGTTAAATGGTGGGGGATCCACCTTGAACCTTTTGTGTAACGATGTCTCGAACATGCATATGGGGTAATTAGATTAAAGTGAGGAAGATAGGAGTAAATCTCAACTATCAATAAATTCCTACAGTTAAGTAGAAATGAGTGAATTATTATTAGGGATAAAGCAGTTTGGTGTGTCTGTGCTATGCTATCTAGCCACAAGACACGTTTGGGGTGGGCGCCTTCAGCCTGCCCACGAATTGTTGTTGACTGCCTGCTGCACGTCGACCCTTGCACTTTTCTGTTGAAGGCCTAATGCATCTCCTTCCAGACTAAGTGCAATTGATCAAAGCTGCTGACGCAGAGTCTGCTAATCAAGCCTCGATAACCTGTTTAACCACTATTATTAATATAATAATCTATGATAGCAACAACGCTCTATCAGCAGTACAACAGCTTTAACAAGAAAAGGCGCTAACAGAACACACCACGTAACTTGACTGGCCGGATCATAAATAATGGCTCTACCGAGACCGATACTATAATACGGCCGGTCCTTAACTATTAATTAAGATTATTAGTTCCAACAGTCTGCGCTGAGAACCCACTTCGTTGAAATGGCAAAATCGATTCAGAGCACTCCTTTTGTTTCTGATTGCAACAAATTTTCAGAAAAAGACATGAAAATCAAGAAAGCTGTCTGCAGTAAATTGCCTGTAGCACGTTCAATACTTTTTTTTTTTTTTTTTTTTGCGGTCAGGCGATTTCATGTGTTCTGGCTTCGAGACTTGGGTAAAATGTTCTCGCCTGAAATGCTTTACAGATTTTAGCACAAGTTAGGGCATGTTAAGCATTAGAACGGTCAGTTTCGCAAATTGAAGAACATGACCCACAAATTATTTTCTCGTTAGGCAGACAAGCCGACGTTTTCATGCTTTCCTTCTTTTCGTCATGCTTCAACAGTTTCAGCGTTTTCTCCAGTGTGAACTTGACATTTGCCTTAAACTCAAGCATCGAGGACTGAGCAGGGAAGGACTCGATGTTTTGTTATCGTTTGGAAAAGTGATTCCGATCAGGAGTTTTGATCGCCGCCGCAAAATTCACCTTTATGAAATCAAAACATTTCAGAGTTCTTTCCTTTTTTTCAGCCTTAGTGCAATCTAAGCCATTAATTTTCGTGATTTCAACTATATACCTAAAACATTATTTATAGTAATAATAATTATATTAGTAGTAATAATAATAATAATAATAATAATAATAGTAATAATAATAATAATAATAATAATAATAATAATTACAATACTATATCTGAGGCGTACTGATGCAGCTAATGGCATATCCTCAACGGACATAAGCCTCCAATACCCTTGTTCGAGGTCCTCCACCCCCCCCCGTGTCAGTCTCTCGCCTGATGATCGGGGCCACCGATGGAGCTCCTGAGGGCAAGACTGCACTAAGCCGAGGTTATTCCGCAGTCCCAGGCAAGAAGTCACCGAATGTGCAAGTGCATACACCAAGCGCGGTTGCTAGAGCTGCCTCGAAACCCCACCCATAACAATCTGGTGTCTGCTGGGTCCTGGGCTATCAACCAGCATATGCGGAGTTTAAGATCTTTTACGCGCGCAACGACCCTCCTTCCCAGCATCTACCACCAAAGGGTTATGAGTTGGCGTCACAGTTTAACGCCTTGAGGCCATTGGGCTGGAACTCTGTTTAGCAAGTGTGACTAGGTTTTTTCATCGGGATTTCCCTCAAATATGTCACAGTCAACACTCCAAGGCAGATTTACTATATCTGAGGCGTACTGATGCAGCTAATGGCATATCCTCAACGGACATAAGCCTCCAATACCCTTGTTCGAGGTCCTCCACCCCCCCCGTGTCAGTCTCTCGCCTGATGATCGGGGCCACCGATGGAGCTCCTGAGGGCAAGACTGCACTAAGCCGAGGTTATTCCGCAGTCCCAGCAACCTCTTGCAAGACGTCACCGAATGTGCAAGTGCATACACCAAGCGCGGTTGCTAGAGCTGCCTCGAAACCCCACCCATAACAATCTGGTGTCTGCTGGGTCCTGGGCTATCAACCAGCATATGCGGAGTTTAAGATCTTTTACGCGCGCAACGACCCTCCTCCCCAGCATCTACCACCAAAGGGTTATGAGTTGGCGTCACAGTTTAACGCCTTGATGCCATTGGGGGGTACACAATTTTCATTTTCCCCCTCCCCCCAAACCCCCCACCCCCTTCACCAACTCCTTTCAGGGATAATAATAATAATAATAATAATAATAATAATAATAATAATAATAATAATAGTGTATCTCCTGCCAATTGCTGAGCCAAAAGGCCATGTGCATCCAGTCCTCCATTCCATAAGGAAAGTCTCCACACCAATCGGTGGAATAAAGGAAGTGACGGCATAGAACATTACTCTAGGAGCTTTATACCAATCAGCCCATGGAAAGGACCGATGGCCTATGTACTCCCTAAATAATAATAATAATGATAATAATAATAATAGTGCTTCTCTGTCAATGGCTGATGCATTTCTGCACATGCGCCTCCATCGTCTCACCCGTGAGGGGAGTACGAAGAATTGACGATAAGCTCTAATGACACCCCCGCAAGGGCAGTTCCAACACTTCCAGACGGGCCGGTATGTTCAATGAAAATACTGGTCCAGAAATAGACCGGTATGTTCAATGAAAATACTGGTGGCACCGACGGGAATCGAACTGGCGACAGGGCCCAGATGGTAGAACTTGACCACTGGGCTATCACGGTGTCAAAATAATAATAATAATAATAATAATAATAATAATAATAACAATAATAATAATAATAACAATAACAATAATAATATATATATATTGATCTGTCATGGCTGAGCCCGAGGGCCATGCGCCTCCATCCCTCGACCCAACAGGGACTACAGTGAGTATGTTGGGGAGGGAAGAGTGACTCTAACCATCCTGCATAGAAGGCCCCAAAAGGAAGTCCCTACTACCCGCACAGTGTCGGGTACCTTGCAGGAAATCAACTACAAATGATTGATCTTCCCCGCGTGAGAGCTCCACGAGACTGGGTAGGTCCCGCATGGAGGTACTCACAGGGGTAGCAGACATTTCATGCGGTCTGCCAGCGCATGAGGACGTTTTGTGGTAAGTATCTGGGACGCCTCGAAACCCGTCACCACCCCTAGATCTCGGAATGTAAATACCCCTTTGATCCCACGTGGTGTATGTCTTATAAAAAACAACACAACGACATGGCCTTGGAACCAACGCAACAACATAGCCTCGGAACCCACATCGACATAGCCTCGGAACCCACACAACAACAGAGCCTCGGAACCAACACAACAACATAGCCTCGGAACCAACACAACAACATAGCCTCGGAGCCAACACAACGACATAGCCTCGAAACCAGTGGGAAGAGGCCCAACCACCTCCTCTTCCCGTGGGGTGCCATACTGTGCACCCCTCCATAATAATAATGATAATAATAATAATAATAATAATAATAATAATAATAATAATAATAATAATAATAATAGTAATAATTATTATTATTATTAATCAGCACTTTTCATTTGAGTTTGTTGGTCATTAAGTTACAAGTCACGCATAAAAGCTTCAACCTAGCGTGTTTCCACGTAAATTTTCCACCTTGCCTTTTTTTTTTTTTTCCTCCCTCACAAAAACATCTTCAAGCTAGAGCATTCCTAGAGAGACTGTTTCAGCTTGGTGTTCCAACAAAACCTTCAGCCAATATCTAGCGTGTTCATAAAGAAAAAGCTTAAGACTACCGTGCTCCTGGAGCAAAAGTTTCAGCCTATCACGCTCTGTAACACTGTTTTGAATGTGATGATGATCCAGCGGGAATGATGCATTTAGTCTAAAACAAGTCAGTCGTAATTTTCTTGTAATATTTTTCTTAGCACGGCGCCCCACAAAAAATTGCTGAACCAAACATTATCAAGTATCTATTGAGAACGTCTATTTTCAAAAAAATATTAATGAATATGACAGGTGCCGCTTGAATCTAGCTGAGCACCGCGTCGAATCCATTCTCATCCTCGTCCTGCATCCCACATATATACATATCGATACACAAAGGTCACCTTATCGCCCAAACAACGCCCACAACGCCCTGATACCCCTCTTCTCAATCTTCTTTCTTTCTTTCTTGCTTGCTCGCTTTCTTTCTTTCTTTCTTTCTTTCTTTCTTTCTTTTCTTTCTCTCTTTCTCTCTATCTCTCTCTATCTATCTATCTCTCTTTCTCTCCCCCCCTCTCTCTCTCTCCCTCTCTCTCTCGATTCGTCCTTTTGCTTCAACAGGTCTCCCTCGTTCTCTGTTTGTTTCCTTTCTGTCTTTCTTTCGTTGGCTCTCTTCTTCTTCTTCTTCTTCTTCTTCTTCTTCTCCTCCTCCTTCTTCTTCTTCTTCTTCTTCTTCTCCTCCTCCCTCTTCCCTCCTCCCTCCTTCTCTCCTTTCCTTCCTCTCCTTCCTCTTCTTCCCTCTTCTTCCCTCTTCTTCCCTCTTCCTCTTCTTCCTCTTCTTCCTTTTCTTCCTTTTCTTCTTCTTCTTCTTCTTCTTCTTCTTCTTCTTCTTCTTCTTCTTCGTCGTCTTCTTCGTCTTCTTCGTCTTCTTCTTCGTCTTCTTCGTCTTCTTCGTCTTCGTCTTCTTCGTCTTCTTCGTCTTCGTCTTCTTCATCGTCTTCGTCTTCTTCGTCTTCTTCTTCGTCTTCTTCTTCGTCTTCTTCGTCTTCGTCTTCTTCATCGTCTTCGTCTTCTTCGTCTTCTTCTTCGTCTTCTTCTTCGTCTTCTTCTTCGTCTTCTTCTTCGTCTTCTTCTTCGTCTTCTTCGTCTTCTTCTTCGTCTTCTTCTTCGTCTTCTTCGTCTTCTTCGTCTTCTTCGTCTTCTTCTTCTTCTTCGTCTTCTTCTTCTTCTTCTTCTTCTTCTTCTTCTTCTTTTCTTCTTCTTTTTTTCTTTTTTTCTTCTTTTTTTCTTCTTTTTTTCTTCTTCTTTTCTTCTTTTCTTCTTCTTTTCTTCTTGCTTCTTCTTGCTTCTTCTTCTTGCTTCTTCTTGCTTCTTCTTCTTGCTTCTTCTTCTTGCTTCTTCTTCTTGCTTCTTCTTCTTGCTTCTTCTTCTTGCTTCTTCTTCTTGCTTCTTCTTCTTGCTTCTTCTTCTTGCTTCTTCTTCTTGCTTCTTCTTCTTGCTTCTTGCTTCTTGGTTCTTGGGTCTTGGTTCGTGATTCTTCTTGATTCGTCTTGATTCTTCCTTCTTCTTGATTCTTCCTTCTTCTTCTTTTTCTTCTTTTTTTTTTTTTTTTTTTTTTTTTTTTTTTTTTTTTTCTCCCTTTTTAATTGTTAATCTATTTCCCCTTTCCAGCCCCCCCCCACAACCCACACACACACACACACAAACACACACCCAGCTCACCCACCATGCTCGCTCTTTCTTTATCTCTTCCGCTCTATTTCTTACACGCAAACAATCGCACTCTCACAAAGAGAGAGAGAGAGAGAGAGAGAGAGAAAGAAAGAACGAAAGAAAGAAAGAAAGAAAGAAAGAAGGAAGGAAGGAAGGAAAGAAAGAAGGAAAGAAAGAAAGAAAGAAACAGATACTTATTAGTCACTTGAATGTATTGTTTTGTGGACAGACAAGACGAACAAACACGCACAAATACACAGACACACACTCAGCTACAAGGCTATACCTGTTTGTCCTTGTCCACATACATACATACATACATACATACATACATACTTGCATGCATACATACATACATGCACACATTGACCTCCTTGCCCTTGTCGGGGTCGACGGGCTCTAAATCTTCTCCATACCTGGATACAACAACAACAACAACAACAACAACAACAATAAAACCAATTATGACTATGACAGACTGTAACACAAACATTTGCTCAACATGGTTGAAGTCTTTTTTGAATAGATAGGTAAATAGACAGAGCTAGGTGTAGTTCCAGTAGATAAATAGATAGATAGAATGACAGATAGATGCATACATAGATTTGTAGATATGTAGATAGATAGATAGATAGATAGATAGATAGATAGATAGATAGATAGGTAGATAGATAGATAGATAGATAGCGAAATCAAAATAGATTGAATTCATAGGGATAGGCAGGCAGGCAACAGGCAGCGAGCTACGATTTGTATCCAGTGACAACAACAACAACAACAACAACAACAACAGCAACAGCAACAGCAACAGCAACAGGAGCAACAACAACATCAACAACATCATCGATCATCATCAGCATCATCATCATCATCATCATCATCAACAACAACAACAACAATAACAATAACAACAAACCAGCCAATCAAAAATAACAGACAGGGAATAACCAACCAACAGCTATAGTTAGCACATGCCACAGAGAGAGAGAGAGAGAGAGTAGGGGGGGGGGGGGATGGTACTGCATGGCGTGGTCGGCAAAGGATAACACCTAAACCCAAGATATAGGTAGATAGACAGAGATAGGTAGGTAGATAAATAGGTGGGTAGATAGATAGACGGGTACGTTTATATCATACCCATCTATAATATATATGTATGTTCATATGTATGTTCATATGTATGCATGTATGTATGAGTATGTCCATGAATTTTTTGTTGTGCGTGTGTGCGTGAGTGTGTGTGTGTGTGTGTGGATGCATGTGTTTTGGTATCTGTTGGTGTGATGGATAGATCAAGGATGGATTGCCGGACGGGTGGAGGGATGTACTATCCATTACGTACGTACATATGTGAATGTGCATGCACAAAATGTTTTCGTGTGGTACGATGCATGCATGCATGCATGTATGTATTTATGTATGTATGTATGTATGTATGTATGTATGTATGTCTTTGTATTGTGTGACCGTATGTATGCAGACATAGAAAGCAAAATATGGATAATACATAAACAAATGAAATATATGTACATATAAATTTGTGAATATATTTGTGTACCAGCTCTATTGAATCCTGATCCGTAATATCAAGTTGCTTCAGGCCGACCTACATACATGAGAAAAGTATATTATATGGCAAGCAAAAAATTTAACGTGTTTTGCGGCCGAGCCGGGCCGGCGAGCCCCCGCAAAACACATCAAATTTGGCGCGTCGCATATGTAGTTTAATGGGTCACCTGAACACATTTTGTGGATGCAACCGAGATATCTCATACTTACAGTTTATTTTCGCACGGGAATAACAGTTGAAATTTTGCTAATCTGAGCATGGCCTCCAGGTGATACATACAAGATAGACTAGATTGCTCTTTCTCTGGTTTGAAGGTGTGTACTATATATACAAAGTAAAAGTATAGTGGCACGCTGGACGTACAAATAAGAAAAATATAGATATGCATGTATGCATGTATGCATATATGTATGTACGCATGTATGTATGTATGTATGTCTGCATGTATGTATGCATGCATGCATGCATGCATGTATATATGAATTTATGGATTTATGGATTTATGTATGGTGTGGCTTACCCTGCCGAAATCCTCTATCAGCGCCGATGGCCTCTATCTATCTATCTAGCTATCTATCTATCTATCTATCTATCTATCTATCTATCTATCTATCTATCTATCTATCTATCTAATCTATCTCATCTATCTATCTATCTATCCATCTATCTATCCATCTATCTATCCATCTATCTATCTTCTATCTATCTATCTATCTATCTATCTATCTATCTATCTAATCTATCTAATCTATCTATCTATCTATCTATCTATCTATCTATCTATCTATATTATCTATCTATCTATCTATCTATCTATCTATCTATCTATCTATCTATCTATCAATGTCATACTACTACTATATAGATGTGTGGCTCACCATGCCGAAATCCTCTATCAGCTCGCCTCAATTGAAGTTAGTCTATCTATCTATCTATGTATCTATGTATCTATCTATCTATCTATCTATCTATCTATCTATCTATCTATCTATCTATCTATCTATCTATGTATCTATCTATCTATCTATCTATCTATCTATCTATCTATCCATCTATCCATCTATCTATCTATCTATCTCCTGGTACTAGGAAGCTTTGGTATTGCCTGTATCAGTCCCTTCCGTGCAAACATCACGGCTTAGCTGGACATCGGGTTAATACTTTACCCACAGACTTCCTGGTTGACGAAATCAGAAGCTCCTTTTTTCTGACATTAGTCGATATTTCATCAGTTGATCTCATCACTTACTCTACGGAATGAACCAAGGCCACTTGAGGCGTCACTGACCCTCTCTTGGGCTTGATTTTTTGAAATGGGTGCCATCTGTCGACAGACAGAGAATTAGGGGATGGTGTGGGTGTGCTGGGCCCGTGGTGGGGTGCCTTATGTGTGCCTAGCCATACGCCTATAAGTCATATGCCGAAATAGCGACGGGAAGCACAATCCTGTTCCCTCAGGGTGCCCTTTCTCGCTTGTTGAGCCCGGAATAAAACCCACAGTGCTCTGTCGGTTTATACTAGACTGTCGACAGTCTCGAAACTCCATCTGCTTACTGGGCCCTCTGTAATGGAGGTGGGAGCTCGTTCTGCAAGGGGCGCTTTATGGAACGAGCCCTGGCCCCGCCTGGTACTAGGAAGCTTTGGTATTGCCTGTATCAGTCCCTTCCGTGCAAACATCACGGCTTAGCTGGGCATCGGGTTAATACTTTACCCACAGACTTCCTGGTTGACGAAATCAGAAGCTCCTTTTTTCTGACATTAGTCGATATTTCATCTATCTATC